>CAIGRS010058716.1:0-13013 GCA_903798395.1 Fraxinus floribunda | reverse complement strand
TCCTTCAAGACTAGTTTTTCTATCATATTGTGAGCAATTTTTCTTATTTTAACAGCTAATGTTCTAAAAAAAATTTCAGGGGCGCTACCCCCGAACCCCCGTGGGTTCCCACTCCTTCAACCCCAGGACCCCCTACTTCGACGGACTTGCTCTGCCCCTAGAGAACAATGTCTATTTTAAGTTTGAGGGTGAAAAAAAACATTGATTTTTTGTTTTTTTTTTTTTGTTTTATTATTCTTATGTGATTGTGTGTTTCTACTTCTTTATTATATATAAAAAAATTTAATTTTTTTAAAAAAATGCTTTCTTGTTTATTGTGTGCTTGTGTGGGTTAGGTAGCCTTGTCGGCAAATGTANTTTTTTTTTTTTTGTTTTATTATTCTTATGTGATTGTGTGTTTCTACTTCTTTATTATATATAAAAAAATTTAATTTTTTTAAAAAAATGCTTTCTTGTTTATTGTGTGCTTGTGTGGGTTAGGTAGCCTTGTCGGCAAATGTATTTGGAATTATGTATTAATTTATGAACCGTGAATATGTTACATACTTAGATTAATTGATTCTTATCCATGTAAAACTTGATACTATTTGCACACATGAATTAAGTTTAACATTATAAAGTAATATGTTGATTCATATGTTTAATAGGTTGAAATAATAGAAGTTAGATGCTAAATTCAAAAAATACTACAATATATATCTTTCAATGAAATTTAGATTAATTTGGGAGTGATTTCATTGTTGTAAGGAGATATGGATATGAATGAGGATTCCATATGTGTAAATTCTCGTGTGAATTGTATAATGTCAATAAGATGAAAATTATGTGAAAATCTTAAGTTTATGGTCGATTTTTGAGAATGAGTATTTAATGAGGAGCATTGCACTAATCATGAAAAAAAAAATAAAAAAAAATAAAAAAAAATGAGGAAAAAGCTATATCATTGTGAAACATCTCTTTTTTACCTTTATGACTAAAATGATTAAGCATGTAAGGGTATCCAAAAACCTGGTGTACTATGTTCATCTGACTTGGGAGTCATCGGTCAAACACTCGCTACAAGGATTACTTAAAAAACTTAATGGAGAGAAGTCTATACATAATATTAAAAAAAAAAAAAAATGCATTTACATACTACATGATTAAGTTCCGACACTTATTTGAGAAAGTTAGATCTTTGACAAAGGATTATTAGCATAGTTGAGTCTTGGAGGTTGAAATAATTAAAATTTGGAGTATTCCTTATTTGTTGAAATGTCTACTTGTAATTTGTGAGATCCATCTAAACTAAAGAGGGTGTCAAGTCGGTATAAAGATTTAGCCTTAGATCACACACTGGAAAGTGATATAAAAAAAAAAAAAAGAATAAGGTTTGGGAGTGTGTGAATTTTATGAGTGATGAAAGTAAAAATTTGACCATCGAGGGTCGAGAATCGAAACAACTCATGAATTTATAGTGTTTTACTTAATTCTTCGCGCGCGCACACACATCAGTTTTGCAGTAGAAAAGTAGATATTGATTTTGGTAATGCGACCTTGAAGCTGTTTATAGATTTAACACAATGATTTCGGTTTTAAGACAAAACGAAGGGTTATCTAACCAAAACCTTTTGCATGTTTGTGTGTTGTTAAGTTAGGTTATGATTTTGTTTGAAGACAAATAAATATTTAAGTTTGTGGGTTTTGATAAGTATATTTTATATACTTATATGAACTTAAAATTATAGACATTTAATAGTTCTTTTGAACAATTATAGCCTAAGTGATTATATGTTTCGTTTATTATATGAAACTCGATGAAATGAAGTGGATTTGAATGAAAGAAGTGAAAATTGGCTAAAAAGGGGCAATATCCAAAGTTTGGGAACTAAAATATAAATACTCGAATTTGTATTTTGTATCGAAACTCACGATGAAGATTCGAGAATGCTAGGGGTAAATTGAATACTTTTGAAGAATTCGACCGAACACTACAATAGTAATGAATCTTGATTGACAAATTAAAGGACATCCACATTCGTACTTTTAAAATCCAAATTCGATAAATTGTGTACATTAGATTAATTTAATTTAGTTAGAGTAATTTAGACACCACTCACAAAATTATTATTTGTTTTCGATCAAATTAAAGTTATGAATAATTCGACCAATTTTTAGATAGTAGTCATTGTGGAAATGATAGCCGGACTCATTTGTCCACTATATTACTTGTTATAATCAGTACACTTGTGAGATATAAAAATCGATAATATTGACCTCCATGGGAAAGAATCGAACTTGCATCACGGGGGAAGCAGCTAAAGGAGCTCGGCACAAAATCTTCTCGGGCAATCTATGGTATGTGATTGATATGACAATCCCCTGGTACCGCTGTCCTTTCTATATTTAAACATGTGCCGCAAGCTAGGTACTATGGATAATAAAATGGTATTGGCATTTATTGCTCATGATCTATTGATGACTATGGTAAGAGGCCATTGCCGTTAGGATGATGCCATGTGTCACTTTATCTAACTACTCTTAATCATCTTCTTTTATAAAAAAATCACGTTTGGTGTCATTCAAGGGATTAGCAAAGAACAGACTCACAAGCTGTAATTGAGCTCTATCGTTGTTAAATCTATCATACCCCAAAGCCAACCCCCTTTTTACATTGAAAGTTCACATTTAAAGCTCTTCCATACTCATATACACCTCTTCTTGATAGATTTGACCATTAGATTGCGTGCGGCCAAATCCACCACCACTGAAGGAGGTCACGTGTCGTTAACGATTTGTCCAAGTGCAGGAATCCGACTTGCGTAGACGTGAGAGGCATTAGAATCTATTGGTCACGTTGGAGGTGCAAAATTTGAGGTCAACAAGATCGTCTAACTATTTTTTTTCCTAGTACTAAGAGAGATTAACTAGCTCCATTAATTTCTTCAATATCTCCTAAAATAACCAAACACAACTACGGATAATAACATATCACAAGTATTTTTGACTATTTTAAAATTAAATAAAACATAAAATTACATTTTAAAATTATAAAATATAGGTACACATCATGTCGCTAGAAAGAGAGTGGGAGGAGAGCTCCACTTAATGGGGGCGAGATTGATTTCCGCAATATGATGGTGATGGCCTTGAGGCAACTTAATACTGTTGTTTCAAAAGAAAAAGAAAAAAAAAATTGGGAAGAAGAAGAAGAAAAAAAGGGTAAAGATAAAAATTATCAATTTCCCTGCAGGATTTTAAAGTTTGATATTCATTAACATTATATTATTAGAGGACGAATACTTTAAAGAATTTTATTCACCATGGTTTAACTTAGAACAGATAAACATCAAATACGTTTGCTAGAATGCCAAATTGAATAACCAAGTGTATTTCTTGCACTACAAAAAATGTACTTCAGACATGGAAAATCCGTTGATAAAGCCCTACTTCAACAATTTACTTTAAATACATTCAACCACGTCGATAATTTTCTTACCAATATTATAGAGTTAGCGTATGTTTTCCCTCAAAAAAAGGTGCATGTGATATCTATTTTGTAACTTTGCTCAATCTTCTTGGGAAGGATACACCAAAATTCTGGAAAGAAACACAAACAATTCTTGATATGAGAAGATGAGAGAGAGAGAGAGAGAGAGAGAGAGAGAGAGAGAGAGAGAGAGGAGACCATATTTTGTGGTGCAAATGGCCCCATTGTGTTTTGTTATTATTAAGACAGGATTAAGGAAGTGGGCTAGCCATGGTTTGGGACAACCAAGGCATATCCTCTCTCTAACACTGCAAAATGAAGCGATAAAATAGGCATCCTTGTTCCCATGTGCATCAATTTAAGTGCAAACTTCCAAAACACAACTCCTCTCTTGCCTCCCTAAAATCATTTCCTTTGTATCAAAGGCATACAATATAAGCTGGGAACAACTATCACCCTCCTCCTACCCACCCCTTCTTCTCTTTTAATATAGTTCCCTCTCTTGAGCACTTAAAAAATGTCGATCGAGCTGTCAGTTTCGAAAGAGCACTTAAAGAAGCGTAAAATGACACATCTCGCTTTTTGTTAATATCGTGATGTATATTTGTGCAAGATGTGTAGTATGTATTGTTAAAGGTAAATTCCATGTTGATTAAATATAGAGATCATAAATTAAATATAAGAATTTGTGTTATTCCTCTTACTAAAGTGGACATTTTAAGATAGAACTATATCTCTTAATATAAAATCAGAGTTCATAGTATTCAAACGAGAAGCTAATGCGTCTAAAGTTCGAACATTTTATCGAAAATTCGAGATTGATATTTTTAAATAAACCATTTTTTTTTATGAGGAATGTTTAGGATAAAATCTCATGGCAATTAAATATCAAAATAATAAACAACATATAAGGATTTGGGTCGACCTTTTAAGATGATACATCAAGTCTTAACATATGATTGATTATTTTTTCAAAAAAATAACATCCCGAAAATAATATTTTTTTCCCCTAATTACTCGTTAAGTGTGTTCCCAATATAAACATGAAATTTTAATATATATGTAACTAGATTTAATTAGTGGGGGAAAATTAGGTTTTATTAACCATAAACTTCGGATGACATTAATGAAAACGACAGGCAGATTTCAATTAATTGAAAGGAATTCCAAAGTGATTTCAACTTTAAAAATGTGTGAATATTGATAATGGAGATTGATGAATTCATTACATCCTCTCAAAGTTTATAGAGACCCGACCCTAATAAAACTAGGGTCAAACATGCATGTGCCTTGTATTATTTTCACAATCATGCATGCATTACAGATAAATCCAAAAAGATTTTAAGATCTTTTTTCTCTTTTATTTATGAAGATTTTATAAATTTTATATAATAAATAAAATTATTGCACTAAAATATTTGCAATTAATTAGTCTTGTGACGTATTTTGCTTATCTGCCCTTTTTTCAGGGAATGTGTATATCTATCTTTGATAGCTTTCGGTGACTTAACCCCACCTCCATCCCCCGCCCTATTACTCGAAACGTTCCACAAAAAATCCGATTTTTCTGAAATTTTCCCTTAATCAAGGAAACTAGGGCGGTCTTTGCTTCTATCTAAGTAACAGGAGAAGCGGAACATGTAGCTAAAATCTTGGATTCTTTCTAAGTCGATGCTATAGCTGTTAATGGATATAGATTGTTACATACACGTAATGCTATATATGTAACATTATGAGTGCTTTACACTAGTTTAGGTGATGGTAGAGTTAACTCCAAAGATTTAAGTTTCTGTTTAGTGCAGACTAAAATCAGATTTTTAGTAGATTTTGATAAAAGTTGATGAAATGTATAGTTGAAAAGTTATAGATTTCATAAAATATGTGGTTAAAATTAATTGTTGACTTTAATTTAAATTAAAATCTAAATTTTAATCCCTACTAAACATGAGCTTAAATGTCCAATGATTTTAAATGAATCAAAAACTTCATTGGATAATGAAAGCATTCTAAACGCTACGTACATTATTTTTAAGATAATTATAAGAATTAAGTATTTTTCAAAAATAATAAACTTATATGCGCACATTCTATCGGACCCGATCTCCTGCTTTCTGTGGACATGATAAAAACTTCTCACTATTGACGTGGTGATAGAACATTACTCATGATTCTCTGCAACAATCATACATTCTAGTAATCATACTTACAGTTCTATCTGCCACATAAGTAATGGAAAGTTTTAATCTTCTAAACATTCTATGTAGTACATACTTATACACACAAACACAATATGCAAAGATTGAGTATCATAATTAAGAGGCTTTCAGGTTGGCCAAAGTGTTGTTTGTAGACATATGACCTTATCATAGTAATGACCACGACTATATTAATGTGTCTCATAAATAAAACTCAAGAGGACTCTACAAGAAAGCGAAAACTCAATAGGATGAATTTATTAATTTATTTGTTGGTCTACAACAGGGTTAATATTGTCTATACATATATTAATTAGGACATACCCACCCCCACACCCACTAGTTGACCTTAAAATTCATAAGGCAGCTTCTTTCCCTCAGCCTGTTTAACCCATCTTCATCCTTAAATATACGACAACAAACTCCTGCTTTTTCTGTGTATAAAAACAAACACAAGTAGGAACTATAAGAAGAAGACACCCACCCCACTAACAGTCCCTGCAAAATCGAGCATGGAAGATTGCTTCCAATGGTTATGGTTTCTTTTGGTTTCATATGTTGGACTAGTCTTCGTCGTGAAAGTTGTTGTTCATCTATGGTGGATACCGAGGAAGATCGAAAATCACTTCATGAAGCAAGGAATTAAGGGACCTAAGTATCAGCTTTTTCTTGGAAATTTAAAAGAACTTGCTAGCTTAAATTTGAAGGCTTCAGCTCAACCAATGCTTCTATCCCACAACATACTCCCTAGAGTTCTCTCCTTCTATCATCATTGGAAGAAGATTTATGGTATGAATCAATGAATTTTGTATGTTCTTTTTATGCATTTAAAAGTTCAAAAAAAAAAGTTGTATGAATCCTAAATTTATCCCTCACACATTTAAGCTACTTTTTCATTCAGGTCTACACTCTCTATTTTCCTTGAATAATATGGTTAAACTCACCCTTTTCTACTACCCTTTTTTAATTTTCAAAATCCATGTTTAATACTTAATTTAATCAACACAATTAAGCCTTAAAACTTTTACATGCTCTTCTTGGTCATAAAAAATTAATGAATGTATATTTGATTGCAGGTGGGACGTTTTTAGTATGGTTTGGACCGACGCCTCGTCTCACCATATCTGATCCATCACTCATTCGGGAAATTTTCATCTTGAAATCGGATTATTTCGAGAAAAATGAATCCCCTCTACTTGTAAGGAAACTTGAAGGTGATGGTTTGTTAAGTCTCAAAGGAGAAAAATGGGCTCACCACAGAAAGATTATACAACCAACTTTCCACACTGAAAATCTCAAGGTAATTATCTACTTTCCACACAATGTGAGATCTGATAGACTGTTTGTCGAGTACTATTCAATCATCCCTACTACCACAAAACGTTCTGGCACTACAAAATATTTTGTCCTGAAAAGTCGTTTTTCAGTTATTTCATCGAAAAAGCATCGTCGAGCAAAAGTTTTCAATTTTTTGTGTAGTTAATGATGCCGATGATGGCGAAAAGCATAGAAGAGGCAGTCGAGAGGTGGTCGGACCAGATATCGAATGCCGGAAAGGTAGAAGTTGAAGTATCTGAATGGTTTCAGAACTTGGTTGAAGATGCCATTACAAGAACAACTTTTGGAAGCAGCTATAAAGATGGAAGGGCAATTTTTGATTTGCAATCACAACAAATGGTCCATGCCACTGAGGCCTATCAGAAAGTTTTTATTCCTGGATACAGGTATGTAACAGTAATAAATATTAAACCATAGTAAAATTATTAGTTCAATAACAGTATCCAGCAAGATACATTGTACTCTTATAATCAAATTATTTGCATATATAAAAGCTTAAGATTTTAATTAATAGTTTCCAGATGTTATTAAAGTAAATTGAATGGATTCATTTAGTCCAAATCTTATCATCAAGCCATCTGCTTACAAAAAATTCACTTGTCAGACTTTTAATAAAGTTATTTCTCTGTACTCATCTAACTTTTAACATTATCTCCCACTGTCACTCGGATCGTTTGAGAAATTAATGATTTTATTCATCACCTCATCGAAATCTTGAATTTTTACATGAAAGCAGACAGCAAGATAGATGAAAGTAACGTTGAAAACAGTGACTATTGAGATTTTTAACCTCGTACATATCGTTCATTCTTGATCATCGAAACTCATTTATTTTCTTTTTGGGTTTGTCTATTAATGGTTGGGGCTAGCCACTTGTACAATGTAGTTGTAGCTACCTCATAAGAAAACAGACCAAAATAAGTGAATTATAAGTTGAAATTAACATCGTATTAATCAATTTAAATATTATTTTTTTCAGGTTCTTGCCGACTAAAAAGAATAGAATTTCTTGGAGATTGGATAAAGAAATTAGAAAATCCTTGATAAAGCTAATCGAGGAGAGGAGGAAAGATTCAACTCGTCAGACATTGTCAGAAGAATGTCCTAATGATTTAATGGAACTAATGATCAAAGCAAGTTTAAAAGAGACACAAAAGAATAGCTCCAATATTTCTTCGTCCAATTCTCCACTTGCAATAACCGTACAAGACATAATCGAGGAGTGCAAGACAATTTTCTTCGCCGGAAAACACACCACGTCGAACTTGCTGACGTGGATGACAGTACTCTTGGCCATGCATCCTCAGTGGCAGGAACAGGCACGTGAGGAGGTCTTGAGAGTGTGCGGAGCACGTGACTCTCCTACTAAAGATGATCTTGCAAAGCTCAAAACGGTATGTTATAAAGCTAAAGCGCACTTTAATTTATTATACATTCAATGGTCCCCTAATAATATATATATATATAAATAAGAAAAAAATAAAAATAAGAAAGGCTATGTATTCCATGAAGACAACCATACTTTTGCATGTGTTAGATGCAAAACAAGAAAGGGGCACAGTTGTCTTTTAACTCCAAGTTTTTTTTTGCTATTCTAGCTGAAATATAGTTCCATTATTTCATCTCAAAATTTTCAAGAATGTTCATTTTTGGATATATATTTCAGTGAGATTTTAAAATTTGATTTAGTTAGTTGAATTTAATGATGAAAACAATGATTTATATTCCTTTTAAATTCAAGTTTTAGTGTGGAATTTATAAATCTTTACATTAAGTCATTAGTCGAATTGCGTAGCGAAAGAAACAGTTTTATAGCACTAGCTGCTGTGACACCCTATATCAAGTTAACGTTATTTAAAGTTAGCTATGAATGAAATCATATCGTGTGATAGTTTGTTATTTTAGGCAACATAATCATAGAAAATTAATACTTCAAATAACATGCTGCGATATAGGATGACTACTGAAATAGCTAATTACGAATGACATTACTCGATAAAAATAATTAGTTCTTTCACTATTCTTTTGTAATAATCTTCTTGAACCCCATTTGCAGTTGGGAATGATTTTGAATGAATCTCTAAGATTGTATCCACCAGCAGTGGCAATAATCAGACGGGCCAAGAGCGATGTACAATTAGGCGGGCTCTACATTCCGTCAGGGACTGAGCTTCTCATTCCGATCCTAGCTGTTCATCACGACCCGACATTGTGGTGCCATGATGTCCATGAATTCAACCCTGCTAGATTTTCCAAAGGTGTAGTCCACGCAGCCAAACATCCCTTGGCATTCATGCCCTTCGGCCTTGGTGCGCACCGCTGCATCGGGCAAAATTTGGCCATTTTGCAAGCCAAATTGGGCATTTCCGTGTTACTGCAGCGCTTCTCATTTGAGCTTGCGCCACATTATAAACATGCCCCTAGTGTTCTAATGTTGTTGCATCCACAAGATGGTGCACCAATTATGTTCCGAAAATTGTAGGACTATGTGGGATATATTAACCTTTAGGACCAAATGTTGTTATATCTTAGGACAATTCCACTAGTTTTCTAACAAACCCCTCCACCAATGCCTAAGTGCCAATAGAATTTTTCTCGAGATGGTGTTGGCTTTCTGTTTTGTTAGAAGATGATAGTCCGTTCTGTCGCAGTTTATTTATCTAACTTAGAATTTTTGCCGTAGTTTAACTTATTTTAAGTTGTTCTAACCGGACCGGTGGATCACCTCTTCCATTTGGCTTGGCTCTTAAGTCTCTTTGTAATCAGTCAAGTGTTAAAGAAATTTTTCCTCCCCCCTTCCACCTTTTGTCTCTGTACTATGTAAATTCTTGGTCAGTGGATGTGTACATAATGTTTGTGGCAATATTAGCATGTAAAAAGTTGTCTTTGTTTAACAGTTCTTTTTCTTTTGTCTTCGTTTTGTTTTCCCTCTAATACTCGTATGAACTGATCGATGACTACTCAAAAAGTTCAAGACTTAGGTTGACAAGCTTAAAAGATTGTCCAAACATTCGAACTTACTTATATAGAGAGTTGACACATTATTGTAATTCTATCAATAGTACGAGGGTGTCTTGCTAAAACGAGTAGCCTGCCGGCCCACGCGTGGCCATCGATGAAAAGAAAAATCGGTGTATATCCATCGAATTCTTTCTGCCTCCATGCCATGATTACCTAGCCATTTTCCAAAGAAAAATGAGAGCCAAAAGTCCAAATTACTATTACAAAAGTTATCTGTTTTTTCTATGTTGATTGCCTTTAATCCACCGAGATTCTTACCAAACCTTATTTGCAATCTTTGTTAATCCTCCATCGTTCTTTATTCAACCCCTAATCATCACATATTTCCTGCAATCAAAATTGACACATTTACAAGCATTTTCCACAAAATCCTTGCAATTTTGCTTTGTGCGTGAAGATTGTTATTGAAAAATGACTAGATGGCTTCACATCAACAAAATGTAGTAAGAATTCTTGTGCATCATTGAAAGACCAATAAAATAGATGTCGACTTGTGTTATAGACCATAAAAATAACTGATGGGACAACTAACAACGAATTCGGATCGACTGTTGACTTAGTTTCTATTCGTGGAATGGCTTTCGTCAAAAGTGATTAAGCCCCTATTTGATAAAAATTAAAGTTTAAATTTTTATCCAAGTCAAAGTCAACACTCAGCTTTCTCAATCATTCTTCTCACAACACGCGTCCATGTGTGAGCTTGGCCTTTGGATCAAGGGATTGGAAAAACGGTTTGTAAAAATCGTGAATGACAAAAAGCTATTGCAAAAACTAAAAACAAGGGATATGGCTAAAAACTTAGATTCGTATTATCATTACTCTAATTAATTACTTAAATGGTTTAGTGGTTAATTACAAAAGATGAAATAGCAATCAATCTATCTATCTATATTGTTTCGGCTAGGGCAGTGTAGGATGCACTAGCTAACCGTCCCCTCGCCATATATACATATACCTAGGATTTTTCTCCTTGTCATGTTTTGGCTAGGATTGATATTTTGGCTTTTTTGCATTTGGATCCTAACTTTTATAACTATTTCAATAAAGTTCGCACCTTTTTAAAGAATTACCAAAGAATATAATTCGATATCTAATAATTAAATACAGTCAAGCCGACCCATGAATGTATACTATAATTATTCAATCATGTTATAAGTACAAAAAATTTTGACAGACAACACATGACTTAAAATCATTAGAAGATGGGAGAGAAAAAAATGTCAATCTTACATTGCCACATCAGTATTGGTATGAATTTTGTCAACATTTTTCTGTACTCATGACTTTTTCCGTAATTATTAGCCCCGACTTACTCAAAGGCGCGAGTGCACTATCAAATAATATAAATTTAAAGAAGTTTTTATTCTCTCCGTAATTATATTCACTTGACTTTTCACGTTTATGTCTTACCCCGTAGGAAATTGAATAAGTAGAACTGGGTTAAATTGGTTGTTTTGTTATTCTAATTGATTTTCCACTTAACCTCACAATTTCTTCAACAGATTCTTGATGAACAAATCATAGGTGTAATTTAAGCGTCAATAAATATCGAACTTAGATAATAATAAAAAATTACTTATTTGAATGACCTTTGTCTAACTAAATAACATATTACTAACTTCAATAATAAAAATGTTTCTTATAGGTAAGGCTTTTAAGCTTAGCCAAACATGTTTTAATCTCTTTGCTCTCGCATTTGACTTATTCATATTGTTGGGAGAATCTCATCGATAAACTTGATGTATAACGCGTAACACTTTACTAAATGACTCTTATGAGTGTCTTTCTTTTTCCAATTACGCTATTTGTACAATCATACTTGACAATAATGATTTGACAATGTTGGTGTTGTCAAAATTCAAGACATTGATTTAAAAAATAGTTTTTAATCACTATTAAGAAAATCTTGTCCCATTGAACTGAGAAGATTTGTTTTACAATTTTCCCAAATAGAGCCTCTGCGAGGAGTCAATTTTTCCCAAACAGGGTAGCCCAAAATGGGGATATGTAGGTAGATTATAAATACCAGATGGCCTAAACGAGCTGATTTACGCTTCAACTTCAGACCCAGTTAGTTGTCCCTTTACTATTAAAAATTTATTAGCAATTTCTCTTGTTCTCTGTTCTTACTGCTTGTTATCTATGAGATCAAGGCAATACTTATTGAATAATGTTATAGTTCAATCTATGCGATTTTAGATAATTGACTAAATACAATGTGAAATTAAATAACTCATTTAATTATATTTATCATTTAAACCTCGATCTATGTGACGTTAAATGATATGTGAAATAAAAAATTAAATTAAATTACTCATTTAATTGTACTTATCATTTAATTATAACACCAATAGGACTAAGTCACAGTTTGACCCACATTATTTTTTTCATTCTCATTCTTCAACTCATTTTCAATCACACAATTTTTAATAAAATGATATTTTACATCACACCAATAACTTTTCCTTCTTTTTCAACCACATATTCTTCGTCACATCACTTCAAAAAAATGCATTCTCTCATTTTAATGTGCACCAAACACACTAGCACTACTTCCCAAGTTATCGTAGGTATAATCCATAAAGCTGTAAGATCTACTAACATCTATTGTTCGGTACACAGATTAACTGGTTATCGACATTTGTTGGTTGTCCATTTGTCGACATTTCTTCATGTAATTCACAGAAAATGTAGTCTATAATCCATAATAAAGTTGGACCACATCAACGAAGTTAATTATCTTCATGCATCTATGGGAAAAAAAAAAAAAAAAAATGAGACTTATGGTACCTCTAACCATCGATCTGGAGTTCACGTGTTAAACATTTCTATATATAGGTAGGTACACCCCATACTTTTTGTACTATAATCCCATGTTTTCTCTGACAACAAAGTAGGGAAAATGAAGACAATCACAAGAAAACATAAATTATCACGTACCACAGTTTTACAGTTTTCACGACATCGTAACAATAAACATACATATTATA
>CAIGRS010058696.1:0-15672 GCA_903798395.1 Fraxinus floribunda | reverse complement strand
ACCCTTTTCCTGCACCCATCAAAAATCCACCGCCCATAAACGCTTGATACAAACACACACAAAATCACGAACGAAAAATATTACTACTTGGAATTCTGGGAGATGTATCCAGAAACAGGCGTAGGGGACTCAATGAAATCAGCTCGTGCAGGCTTCGAATTAAAGAACTCGAAAAAAAAAAATTGGGTTTGGTTTGGTCAATTGACACCTTTTTCTTCTTTCTTTTTGGAAAATTGAAATCAACAATCACACCTTTTTAGTTTCCGTTTCCTTCACGGATTGTATATAGATAGACATATGAACAGAAACCTGCTGCGAAACTTTCTGTATAATTTTTGGAGAGAGATTGAGTGTGTGATTTTTCTGACAAATATTTTGCCCTTGCCTTCTGAGTTCGCCCCCAGTCAAGTATGTACTATATAGCTCGGATGAGTCGGATCGGCGTTCGTAGGTTGCAACGCCACTGTGTTTAACATTAAGCCCTTTAACTTTGTTTATTTACTATTGTGCCATTGGTGGAACTTATCGTGTGAACGGGTTTGGAGGGACTTGGGGGTATGGGTCCCCTTTCTCTATGTATACCACGTATTAAGAAACGGATAAACATTTTTTTGGCTTTATTTGAAAAGAAAAAAAAGGGAGAAGTAGGACCCACCAATATCTTATGTTGACTAGAACTAATTTTTATGGGTAGGGATGAGGTCTAATTTTTGCTATTCAATTTGTTGTTTATCTAATTATAATTATCGACCTATTATTTTTAAATTAACATGTCATTAATTGGTGAGCTGGTGAAATTAATGAGGGTAAATTTGAGATGACGAGTTAATTTAAGAATGATGTGTCAATAATTAATTGGGTGGATAGTAAATTCGACAGCAAATCGTAACTAAATTTTTATTCAGTTATCATTATAAATTGAATAATGTTATATAGTATCAGTAGTGTTGAAGATCAATTTAGGTGTTAACATATCATAAGCCATATTAAATATATCATAATTTCTTGTATTTAATTGAACATATAATTTAATGTTAATAGTGTTGTCGCCTGAATTTGTGTTAATCGTCAAGGATGCTAAATAACTTTAATCCTATAAATTAGACATGCCATCTGGCATTTACGATACAAGTTGGCTATGTGTCGATATAGTGTCATTGTCCGATACGATATATCTCTTGATGTTTCGGTAATATGTTGACAATGTGTTCAAAGGTACAAAAAAAAATTAATATGCCACTTGACGTTCTCAACACGTCGAATACTAACTTGTCCGCACTTGGGGTGTCGGTACATTTTTAACTAGAACTAATTTTTTATCGTATCATAGTTTGTCCAAGATCTTCCATTCCTCTTGTAGTCCAAATCTTTGATATATGTATCAAATATTAAAGATGTTAATATGAAAGGCATATGAATATATGCATAAAATTAAGAGCATTGCTACATTACCGGAAAAAAAAAAAAAAACTTAAGGAAGGTTTACATACACACACATGGGGTGGGTCCCATTTTTGTAAAATAATATTTAATTCACATAGAGCCCGCCCCCATGTGAGAGTCTGTAAGCAATCTGTAAAAAAATGTGTCTGTACATATATCATTTTTGTAAAATTAATACATGGAGGCGGGGCATCCATTGATGAGCCATTTTCCGGCTAGTGATAGAGTAATTTTCAGCAGAAGTTGTGAACTTGAATTGGTTGAAGTACTTTGTATCATTAACTTCATGTTACTTGTTGCATAACTTGGCAACAAGGGAAGTGGAGTCGCTATCCTAGGAGGAATATCCATATGATCAAAATGTGATTGCAGAATTGCAGAATTTTTAAGTTATGGAGCCTAATTATTGTCGTTGTACTGAGTCGACACGCGAATTGAAATAGAGCCAATACTTCTTGCAGAATTTGGCAACTAGGGAAGTGGAGCCTCTATCCAAAGAGGAATATCCATATGATTGAAATGTGATTGCAAAATTGCATAGTATATTAAGTTGTGGAGCTTAATTATTGTCATCGGGCTGAGTCCATACGCGAATCAAAATGGAGATAGTACTTCCTGCAAAACTTGGCAACCAGGGAAGTGAAGCCTCTATCCCAAGAGGAATATCCACATGATCAAAATGGGATTGCAAAATTACATAATCTTCCAAATGAGATCATCATAATGCGTATCTATACACTTATCCTCTCTGTAGAAGAGATGGGAATTGAAAGCATCTACAAAAATAGAATTATGTAATCCTGAAAAGCTATTGTTGGATGACAGAATGCCATTCCCCGATCTATACTAGAAGCCAGTGAAAAGTTAGACAGAGCTTCCTACTCGAAAATTTGGGGGATGTTTCGAGAAACAGACGTAGGGGACTCCATGAAATCTGCTCGTGCTGGCTTCATGTTGAAGAACTCAAAAACAAAATCAGGGTTGATCAACTGCATAATTGAAATCAATAATTTAACCTTTGTAAGTTCTGTTTCCTTCATGGATTCTATGTAAAGAGAGACGATATGAAAAGATAGACAGAAATTTGCTGCGGAACTATCTATATAATTTAACAGATGAATCATTTTTTGATTGGTGGTGGTGGTCAGAGTAATCCTCAACGTTGTCAAATTGCCTACTGAAAAAATACGCTGGAGCGACTGGAAATTGATTGTGTGAACTGTGGAGAGCGTGGGGTGCTTGAGACTTCCTTTTACTTTTAAGCATTGAGTTACATCACCTTTCGAGGTGGCCTTTGTAATAGCACCAGGGCACTACTGTTGTGACGATGGACACTCTTGCTACCTGATATGTGGCACTGGTGGAGCGCTATCCTTGCTAATTCGGGTGGTTCACTTCGCTCACGAGAAGTCCCTTAATTCCCGTATAGGGAAACTGGCGCAATCCATAAATAAAACGCGTATTTTGAAGGTGATCCATAGGCACATATTTGACATTGTTGACAATGAAACNACAAAAGCAGTATCACTAACTTAACCCCTTGATTGTGGATAGGAAAATTCCACTAGGCTCAAGTGGGAAAGAATCTAAGCAAGCTTAGTGAAGGGAGAAACAATCCTATTAATAAGCGAGCAGGGAATGAGTCCCTGCTAGTGCTAGTATTGGGTGGTCTTACTTTTTCATATATAGGATCGTGGCAACCGACAAAAACTCAAGTTAGAGTTAGTGTGAAGCCCCCCTCAGATGTTCCTTGAGTTGATGTCACTGGGACATATACCGCGAGCATCTGCTTCAGCAAGTCTACTTCCAAAGGTCACTGTTCATTGACTCTCTTTGTCGTCTGCCTCTTTGCTATCGCAGGCTTAGGCAGACTGGAGCTTTTTTGTGAACCAACAAATTCGGACGTGCTCTTGCTTCTGGATTTTACATCTTAGGTTTAACTCCTGCAGGTGTTACAACAGCATAATGTTTTATTAAGTGATGACATTGACTCTGCTGCTGAAGCATTAGACGATGTAAGTTTAGATGAGATTGCTTTGCCTTTCGTGCCTATCCATTTTTTCCAGCAGTAAGAAGGGGTAGCATAGAATGGAAAGAAGAAGAAAATAGCTATAATCTTGCTTTAGAATAAGTAACTCAGACACAGAACACAGATTGATGGCTAATTTTGTACTATTTCAATTTTGTCTAATTTTATTCTATTTCAATGTGATCATTTCTAGATAATCAAGAAGCTGTTTATGGTCATTGAAATGGCTGCTCATGTGAAAATGGAGGCGAAGCAAAAGCTATTTAGGGTCCGTTTGACAAGACTTCTAATTTTGCTTATGCAACCTGTAGAAGAGCTTCTTGATAACCTTATGCCAGCTTTTTCTAAAAACTTTTCTAGTCAAACAAAACACTTCAAAAAAATTATCCAAATATTTTAAAAAATAATTTGTAGTCTTAGAAACAACTTTTGACTTTTCAAAAATCCTGTCAAACGGGCCCTTAATTTAGCAAACAAAAGATCGCATATTACATATTGGAGAATGTTAGATGTACAAAATGTTTCACACAATGGTTTACATAATCGACATGTGGCGCCCCACTATTGGGAGGGCGCAACCGCCCTCCCAATAGGGGGGCGCCACATGTCGATTATGTAAACTATTAGGTAAAAAAATAGGTACAAGGAGAATAATCCCTACCTATTTATGATTGCCTTCAAGATATGGCACGATATTAGTTTGGAAGTGTTCTTATCATCCTGACGATCACGTGCCCTAGAACTGCAGTTTTATATATAATATCGCCCACCTCTCAAAGGACAATTTCGATGAGACCAAGTCGCGGCTTTTAGCAACGTGGCTAATCATTAAAAAATCTTTTGTTTTTCGTTTTTGTAGAAAAGTCCTAGATTTTATTATCTTCCAAGTGACACACTCTTGCGATACTCTTTTGTGCTTCTATATTTTGATGGAGTGGGTGTATGTTTTTATCTGTCACAAGGCTAAATTTTTATACAAGAGGCCCTATTAGTGTTTAACGTTGTTTGGTTTGAAGTTTACCAATCAATCTATGTTTTGTTTGCCTACAATTTTCAAGTTCTTGTTTCAAACGGTAGTATTGCCCATGAATAGACAACACATTTTCATTAAAGTTCAAAGTACAGTTCAGCTATGTGGATATGTTTTGGAAAAAAAAAGTACTTTTAAGCTTAGCCAAACATGCCCGGCTAACATTGTTGAATTACAGTCAAGGCAATATGTCAGTATCCCTGCTGGCCCATTATCCACAGGAGCTAGAAATTAACCTTATCTCAAAATCTTTTTGACTTGAAAACAAGAAACAACAAAAAACGAACAATAGAATCCTTATCTGTCGAATTGGAAATGAAACAACCCATAAATCATTTTTTATTTTTTTTTAAAGAAAAAGGAAGAAGAACAAAGAACTGTTATATCAGTAATTTTCAGAGCAAAATAATTCCCATTCTTTTGATAACTTAAATGATTGCTCAACATTTGGATGGTTAAGATTTTGATGGAATTTGTTCATTTAAAAGTAGAGATCCAAGAGTAGAAGTAAGGAATGAGCATAATATAATGTGTTACGCCTCAATCTATGAGGCAGGCCATGTGGCAGCCACTTAAACAAAAACCAAGCAAGAGGTCAAGCAAGGTCCCCACTCCGCTTTGGCATCGGCTCTTCCACGAGTGCCCACCGAGGCGATTAGCACGTATCGTTGGACGCCACGTCCGGGATATTGATAATCGAGGCAAGGAGTCACCTTTCAGTTGCAATGTGATTTCGAGGTAAGGGACATCACATCTTCCACAAGCCTCGTTTCAACCAAGTTGCACAGCACACTGCGCAAAGTGATAAATGTGACAATTATATGGCAACGTCGTTTGATCAAATAACTTTTCAACCTATGCTCAGCTATGGAGACCATTTTTCAGCCCATGTTCAGGCTATGGAGGAGGCCCTTGGGATTGATACAATTCAACTTGACGAGTAAGGAATTATAATTAGATCACGTGTCAAGCATTCAATGAACATGAGTTCATCTCTCTTGGTATAAATACTCAAATATAGTGACATCCAATGAATGAGAAATTAAAAGCAACATTACATTCTCAATCTTGATAATTCTCTTCAACCTGGCACTTAGATTTCCCCAAATATTTCTTCCACCACTTGACTTGAGCATCGGATTGTCCTCGACCGCTGGAGATATATTCAAATGCAATCTAACACCATTGTCTAAGTGTGCACGTAACATATATGTGGACAAGAGAAGAGTTGAGATTTGTTGGCAACTAGACTCCAATGAAATTGAAGGTCTACATAACGTGTTCATAACTTAAAACTTTACATAGAAAGTTTTAGCGACATATAAGCATGAATGTCGAAAAGATTGAATGACTAGTAAAAGAACATAATCACTAAATTAGTTTATAAACTCACAGATTATATTCCTCTAAAATGCCTCTGTTGATGATACTGACATGAGAGGGTAAAATATGAAGCAAGGCCTCACCATTAACAAAAATATTCCTTGACACTTTTTTCTCAGAGTCGTGTTCTTCTCTCATGCTTATGTGGGGCCCAGTTAAAAGAACCCATTACTGGACCCCACAACCCCATTTCTCAATTCCCCAACTATAAATAGCTGCTCCATAATGAAGCTTGAAGATCATAGCAAGCACCAATTCACATATCCAATTTCTATCGTCTGCTTCATTTGGCATCAATTCAACTATGTCGGACAAGTGTGGAAACTGCGATTGCTCTGATAAGAGCCAGTGCGTGTAAGTAATTCTTATAGTTTTTCGAATTTTTCACCTACTTAACAAAGCTTTATTCTCAATAAATATGAGCTTTATCAACTCGATAATTGCAGGAAGAAGGGAAGTGCCTATGGTATCGACATAATCGAGACAGAGACGAGGTATCTTAAATTTCTTGGTTAAAAAACTCCTTTCTTCTAGACAGTAAAAACCCACAACATGGAAATCAGAAAAAAATTCAGTAAATTCCATTTGATTCATGCTATATAGAAGAGTAATGCAAGTCTTTGTATTTTGTACATTTGTTTCATGTAACCTGGGATATTAACCCTTCTTGTTATATTATCATACCGATAACCGTGCTGCCGGATTTTGCAATTGCAGCTACATCGAGACGGTTGTGATGGATGCTCCAGAAGCGGCCGAGAACTGCGGCAAGTGCAAGTGTGGCACAAGCTGTTCTTGCACCAATTGCACTTGTTCTCACTGAACACACGCATATTTAATGCTATCTCTCTATATATAATATATAGCATGATGAAATAAGTTTGTGACATCGTGGTCTGGGTTATTGAGTGAAATGTGAGTTTCAGTCAACTTGTGTCTCTATCTATGTAACGTTCTGTGTCTTTGTGTTGTTAATGAAACTCTATTATTAGGTTTCTAATATTTTCTGGTGTTTGTTCTCAACAAATTAGAATTATTTGCCCACAACATCGAATATTATCGTTGGCAACCACATTGGTTGTCATCGACTGTGTTTTCCATTGATCACCATGATCGATTAAATTGTCAATTCTAATCGCCAGTCGATCACTAGAGTTCATGTTGTCATGTTCAATATGATCAACAAGGAAAAGGAATGAGAAAGAGGAAGGAACACATGAAACAAAGAATCTGTAAACGAAAAACCAAAAGCCAAAGAATATGCTGCTTTCCATTTTACTTTAGGTCACAGGGAGAGAAAGATCTGACAAATAATGAAAGCAGAAATATGCGACGAAATGTAAAGTTCGTCTCAATTCATTAAACAAACAGACAATCAAAATTCTTGATCATGCAAGACAAGGGTAAACAGACAAGACAATCAGGGTACCCAAAGGAGATATCCATGTCATCTGCAGTGTAATGAATTGAAACCTTCATTCTTATGCAGGCTGCAACTCTGTACGAATAGTCTGTACTAATTTTTCAATCAATAGACGATGTAGTGGTCAACGCCAACCAAAGATAGAATTTCCAATGAAGGGGTCCGTATATCCAGTTTCAACGATGTGTTCCAATTTATAGCAGAAGTTGCAAGTTTGAGAGAATGATCTTACTTAACAAGAAGAAGAACCACAAAGACCAAACAAATTCACATGAGCTAACCATTTCACCTTCTTTGTACTCTGGTCGGGTAGGTGATCTTTGCAACTATGCCTTTCAATGATTGACGTCAACAATATCAACACAAGATTAAGAGTAGAGAATGTTGAGCATATGCAGGAAAATAACATAAAATCAAGAATGAACATCAAGAGATATCTCACATTTCATTACTTAATTGAGAAGTTTTTACAGCGAAGATTAACAAGATAACAAGGAAAACTTGTACACGAAAGAGCAAAAATGAAAATAAGGAAGTTTTTTCATGATCTAATCAAAGTTTCAAAGGTATACAAGATCTATCTGAGAAATGTCAACCTTGTTTTGCTGAATCAAATCCAGTGCGTAATGATTCCCGAGCTAACCATTATGCTTGGCAAGATTTCAATCAATTCTCCGTATCCAACTTTGAATAGAGGATCAAATCCATTTGACAAATTTGAATCAATGAGAATTCCAATATTTATGTCACAATTTTACACCTCAACACCAAGCAAACATCAAAAGATCTGTATTTCCATAACAGAGATTGATCATCACCGGTTCCCAACTAGAACTAATCATACTTCTCTCTCCATGAATACACAAGAAAGAAAACCCAAGAAAGTCCCAATGCAATATCCCCAATAACAAGCCTAAGCCAATCACGGCCTAGATCTTCGACCTTCCTTCCAAAGTAAATTCTCCAAATAGCCATTGCAACATGGAGAAGGACACAGCCCTTGGCAAAGAAGCTATGAAACTCTCTGTCCTTCACAAATGCCACCATAAACAAGAGAAACCCAACAGCAAACAAAAGCAAACCCGAAAACGAGTCTGATGTTTGGATTAACAGCTGATCATGGGGTGTTGAACCCATAAGCTTGCTGGCATGTTCTTTACCATGGCTAAACACAAACACCTCATTGCTATAGAACATCATTAGAGCTCCACAGGTTAAAGCCATCAAAGAATGGAGCATACATATAAGAGAAAACCCAGGTGACACCATTGATCGTTCAAAACAAGCTGCTAAATACTCAATTGCTAGGTTTCACCATCCAACTATAGAAAAAACACCCTATTCATTGATGCATATTTCAGAGTAATCAAATCAACAACAGAACAATTTAACTCAAGAAAAATACATCAATTATCCAAAACCCACAAGATATTTCCTTCTAAAAACAAGTTTCTTTAACTGAAACAACAATTAAGTACCTACAGCCCCTTTGTAGATCCCCAAGATGGGTTTCTATAAATAAATAACTTAATCGGCAAAGGGCATACATTGAGAGAGAAAGGTAGATCCAAGATTCAAAACCCTGAGACACATATGAGGAGTAAACAAGTAAGGAATATTATATATATAGAAAGGGTTTTTAGAAAAGATCAGAGCGTTTCAATTTAAGGTAACAAGAAAGTTTCTTGCAGCTAATCAGTCAGTACTAACAAGTAACTTTAATACAAAAATGGAAAAAGAAATCAACTTTAATTAATTAATTTTATTTAAAATTATTATCTTGATGTTCTTGAGATTGCTCATTCCATACCTATACCTTGTGGATCTTTTTAGTTTTTATTCAACATGGCCCCATCAGATTACATTATCTCTTTGAATGATGATTTAAATACTGTATTGGATATGGTTGTTGCCGATATAATATAAACCAGAGGGGACACAAATCATGCGTAAGGATTTTTATTAATCTTCTTGTCCGTATCTATGAATTATGAAAAGTTGAATTCTTCGACTTTCTTATCTTTCTCAAAGGACTAACCGACGAATTCTCCAACTTTCAATTACTTCAACACTCCGTTTTTTAAGATGAAAAATGATTTATTAAACGTCGATAATTAGCATAAAATGTACCAAGGCATATAATGACTTAACTTTTAATTAAAACTTTGTGTGCATTCGATTAAAAATCGAGAAAAAAATTATTTGATTGTGAGATCTACTCCGAATATTTAAAGTTTTTTTTAAAAAAAATTGAGATCTACGAGTCAAAAAAATTGAAGATTAACTCATGTTTGGTGAAGATTAAAATCAATTTTTTAGAAAATTTTGATAAAAGTTGATAGAATGTGTAATTAAGAAGTTGTGAATCTCATTAAGCGCGTGTTCGATAGAGATTAAAATTGAAAAAATTAACCGTTATTATTGACTTTTATTAGACGAGTGAGACCCAATAACGACCATATTTTCAATTTTAATTAGATTTTAAGCTGTATCAAACAAGCTATAAATATATGATTGAAATTAATTATTAATTAAAATTAAAATTAAAATCTAGATTTTAATCACAATCAAACAGAGGCTAAAAACGCAGATGACAAGAAGAAATGCCTGATAAAAACCCCCAAGTCTAGTTGAGAAGTGATGAACAATCATCTGCAACCATTGCATTGTTCGATAAAGCCAGAATATAATTTCATTCATTTAACAATGTGATAGTGACCAAAAAGAATAGAAAGAATAGATTCTTTAAAGAAAGATGTAAATAAAGCCACAAGATTGGCTTCAAATAAAAGGGATTTCAAATTTCCAAACGCAAGAGTCAAATTTACATTGAAAGACAAACAGCTCAACAGTATCAAAAGTGCAGTTGAATTTCTGAATCCATGAACTTGTCAAAATTATTGGCATTTAGTATTTACAGCAAGAAAGAATTGATATTGACAGTTTTGCACAAAATTCAAGTATATTTTTTCTTTCGTATTTCGATCTCTGCTAAAAATAAGCAACTATAACCTAGAAAAATCTGAAAAAAAAATGTCCTATTTTTGTCAAATAAAAGGGACTAAATACTTAATTTTGGCACAAAAAGGAGAAAATTGAATTAAGCATTTCCCCTATTTCGGGGGACTTTACGGTGCCTCCTTGAGCCAGATCTCCTATCTCCTTTTCCACGTCGAACAGGAGGTCCCTTAGTAGGATTTCTGTCACGAACTATAGGTAGCGGTGTATAACTTCTTGCAACAGCCATATGTGCCCTTTGTTCCAACAAATCTCTGTGATATGCCTGTAAATGAATGGATTGATAAAGTATTTTGCAACTACTACAATAGTTTTAAACAGTAACTTAGAAGCATTGTCACAATTTAACAAAAAAATGTCAACGTGTTTTAAATTGAGACTATCGTGTTCAATGTTTCAGGAATATAGCTACTCGGTACCATATTTTATTGCAAGAAGAGGCCATTACAAATTTCAAGATACCAAGATCGTAACAAAAATGACCATTGAGTACTTAATCGGAGATCCTGTAACATCCAAAGCAGTCCAACGATTACATAGAAAATTGTTTCTCAACCAGTAAACCAATAGGCAATATATCAAATACTAAGTAACCTCATAGATGTCTTTCTAATTTTTTCCTGGAATTAGCTAAGAGCTTGTTTGGTAGAGATTTGAAGAATTGATTTTGAATAGTGATATGATAGGAAATGTGTGGTTGAAAAAGAAGAAAAAAGTATTGATGTGATGTAAAATATTATTTTATTGAAGAATGTGTGGTTGAAAAATGAGAATTGATTTACTGTGGAATAGGAGAATTAGTACCAAACAGGCTCTAAACATGGAGAGAATTGACTCTCTCAAATATGCATGCATGGGTACAGGGCACCTGGCTCTTCAACCATTTCTTTAACTGAATAAATTTTATGCAAACAATCAGAAAGAATATTCAGAGCTTGTTTGCCTTTCATTATAATCTCCTTATACTTAAAGGTCAAAGTCAAACTTTAATTTAAACCCCACATTTTATAAGAACCACAAATAGTACCCACTTATGCACCACTCTTTTCTATCCCGATATAATTTCAGCAACTTATAATGAAACCCAAACAAGCACTTAAGAATATTTTCAACTCATAACCTACTAATTATCTGAACAAGAAAAGATTTTCTATTTTCAACATGCACACACCACTTTCTGCTTCGACATTTTCTTTAACCAGACATTATCAATGCAAATAATGGTACAGCCTCACAACCATTTAATTAATACATTGTCTGCAGGAAACAAGCATTTCGCAGATTAACACCCCTTGAAATAAAAACCACCCCGGGTAACAAAACACCAGATTGGCGTCCCAATGCCCTCTTCTAACCAAAAATAAAAAACATGGTATGATGTCCATATTATTATAAAGAATGGGGAAAAGTGAAACCTGTATCACGAAATTTCGTCTTTCACAGTCAAGAAACATACTGATGCTCCAGTCAACTTTAGCCATTATTTTATCCCTCACAGTTGAAAAGCTCAGCTGATCCCGGGAAGTAAATCGATCAACTTCATTGAACCATAGGCAGGTAAAAAGATTTGTGATGGGAATATGCTCTCTTATTATCACACATCCTTCGGGAACATCTGCAGAAATTTGGCCAGTTTAAGCTAATTTTAATGTTTTTTAGATGGAAAATGAGCCAAAACGTACAAATAATAGACATACCACTAGTTATAGGAAGCTTAGCTGCAGAGTACGGCGTTAAACCCTCCTTTTCATAAAATTTTATCTGGTAATCAACAGAAACATTGCTGTATTTTCCTGCAGCTTTATTTGCCTCAGCTTCTTCAAATACATCAAAGCGCCTATAGTGTCTTGATATGGCAAAAGTGGCATTTTGGCGCCACAAGAACCTGAGGGATATAGTTGAGGAATGAGTCGGTAGTAACTTGAGTAGCCAATGCACAACACAGTTAATACTACAGTACCTCTCAAGAATTTGGTATGGATCCACAACAAGCTGAAGCTTTGCATCTATCCAGATAGAGTATCGGATGTTGGGAAAGAGCCTGTGCAGTAAGAGCTTTGGCACCTGCCACAATTAAATATTACAAACAACCATTACCATCTTTGCAACAACATAACAAAAGTACAAATTGTTTCGAATTGATATTTTTTCCAGCTACGGAAAGTAGAAAGGGAAAAAGATTTCAAACAAAGGGAACTGACCTTTCCATTTCTCCTTGCGTCGGTGTAAGGCACATTGTGGACAACAATAATCCTCCATATCCCAACTCTTTTGTCACTTCTCAAAAGACTCGCATTCTTCATAAACGCTTCAGTCTCTTCATCAACAAACATATAAAAGCGAATGTTTTCTCTTGCAGTTTCACCAATATTCCTTGGCTGTTGAATTATGTCATAATTTCCTGTACGGAAATCAAACCGAAAGAAACAGGTAATAAGCTTGGTAGACAAATTAAGGGCATGTTCGATAGAGATTAAAATTGAAAAACTAGCCGTTATTGTTGACTTTTATTAGATGAGTGAGACTCAATAACGGCTATATTTTCAATTTTAATTGGATTAAAATCCCTACCAAACGGGGCCAAAGTGTATAAAGAGACATCAGACAACAACATGCAAGCATTTCCACATGTTTAGCAGTGGTATTAGTAGTCTCCAATGGTGAAATATTGTATACGTGAAGTTTTGAAACTTTAGTGAAGCTTATATTCAGCTTTACCAAATATGGCAGAGGCAACAATGACTTCATGGAATTGCTCCAACTCCCTCAGATCAGCCACATCAATATCAAATCCAGTACCATCACCTGGTCTGCATCCTTTGACAAATCTAGAAAAGAAAAGGCAAACAAGTAAAGGGAATATGCATTAGATAAAGTCTTTAGAATCATACTTTAAATGGTTTCAGACAGAATTATTATATTCCCCACAAATTGGGGCCATGTACTGAGAAAACTAACAAAAGGAGTAACACTAACCCACAATGCACAGTCATTGACTCTTTTATATCAAAAGAATCATTCCTCTGCTTTAGAGAAGGATAGCCACCAAACTCAGAGCCTCCAGGTCGTTCAGTTCTAATAGGATTTTCCTCAGAAATATAAGTTAAATGACGGAGCACAGGAGATGCTGAAGGGGTCCTGGGCATATACGCTATAGCCTGTTCCACAGGAGCATAACATACTGGACATGCTGAGGACAATGAATAAAGTGAGAATAAGATCAAAAGCTCTAAATCGGTAGTGGCACAGACACGTGACAATATTCGCGTTAGAACCTCAGTAGATATATGCTGCAAAAAGAAATACATAGAAAAAATTATTTGAGCTAACACAACTTACGGCGTGGTCCAATTCGTCTCCTATCACCAGGTGGGGGAGGGGGAAATGCAAAATCTTTACACGGATTCTTCAAAGCAGTGGCAGCACCAAAAGAGACACTTGAAGCAGAAGCATGTGAAAGAGAAGTACGCCAGCCAGTATTCTCATGACATACTGTAACTTTATTTATCATAGTATTTCCATATTGCCATACTTCTTTTATAGGCAAATATGAGGATATATGAGACTGGTTGTAAAATCTTGAATCGAAATTCAAAGCAGAGCTTTCCAAATCATTCTCTGACAACAACAAATCAATTATATTTTATTAACCCATTCAAGAGATGAGTAATGTGATTTAAATCAATTTTTCATGCTAGGGATGTTAAACAGAACATGTCTAGCAAACAAAATACATACACATTCTCTGGTGCAAAGGTGTAGTGACAAATACTTACCAAAACAGAAAATGAAAAGTCGAGAAATAAAATAAATAACAAGATCTCTTTCTTTTTTCTTAAATATGCCAAAAAAAGGAAATGTCAATATAGCTTTTGTGCATCAATCAGATGTAACTGACTCAATGATCAAGATATTAACTGATTCTAGATTATTTCGTCTGGCATTGATAACATTTTCTTAATAGCATGGAAATAAAAATGATGAAAGAGATCTACAGGGCAAACCTCTAGGGACTGTAATGCACCCTGTCATAAAAGCCAAGATTGCAAAGACAGCCAAAATCAGCATTCCAACTTTCCTTCGACTTGAATATCTGAAAATACAAGAAAGAAACCTTTCCTTCTCCCTAGCACCGGAACTGTATATCTTTGAAGTCTTACGAACAATGTACAAATTCTGAGCCTGCAACCCTTCACCCTGTGCCTGTAGCTGCAGTGACCCAAAACTTGACGATGTTCTAAGACCCAACGATGCTCCATTCATTATATCTCCAATACCCAAATAACCTTCATCTCTTTTTGCCCTCAAATCCCCTTCATCCACAAATAAACCAAAGTGTACCATACCAGAATCAGAAATCACCATCCAAGTAATAATAACTTCATATATTACAGACGAAACTAAAATAAATTAACAAAATCTAAATTCAGTAAATTCAGCATACACAAAACAATAGAAGAGAAATCAAAACTCAGTTATTAAAAATTCTCATCAACTCACCAAATCTATCGTTCATATAAAGTTAAAGCTCGACTTTACTCCTCAACACAAAAGTTCAACCATTTTCCTCAAAAAATAGCGCCGCAATGCAAAAATTGACTTAGAAATTATAAAACCACTAACAGGAATTCCAGTTTACACACACTAAATCAAGGGGAATTATAAATCAGATACATACTTTCACTTAGTTACGAGCTTAATCCGAAATCGAACTTTTAGAATTACACAAACATTATAAATCTAGATCAATGCGGCCTATTATAGATAATCAAAACAATCAAACAACAATATTTACGAACATTAAATTAAGCTGTTTACCTTTGTATAATGTGTATACATTAAACAGGATAATATTTTTGCCGAGATAAAGATTCGAATTAGTGATTTCTTCGCCTTGGTCTTGGTCTTTATGGCTCTAGAAACAGTTGCGTCGTCGATTTGGTGAGTTTATAGTGTTTAATTAATTAATATTTATTGATAAATCCAATAATTATTCTCTAAATAAATTATTAATAGCACGAATTTTTATCTAAGGGATAATTCAGTTTTATCTTTTTATTGTTTTTTAGTTTTTTTTTCAGTAATATTATTCTCATGGAAGAGTTGCACTTGCACTCCCTAGCATCTAATCCCTTGTGCACTTTAGTTTTTAATTTTTTTTAATTTTTTTTTTTTTTTTTGGCATTAAGTGATTGATCACTTTAAGGTGAATTTACCAACATGCTATTGAATTGAAAATTAATATAGAACCCTTTTTTTTTTCCTTCAAATTCAACCCCAACTATCTTCAATCCTACTAGTCTTTCACCCGTGCGATGCAGGGTGTCATGGACAAATTCATATCAA
>CAIGRS010058693.1:0-10684 GCA_903798395.1 Fraxinus floribunda | reverse complement strand
GGGGGGGGGGGGCAATTTTTGAATAGTAAGTTTTTGGAAAATATACTATTAAAAAGTAGGAAAAATTTTGAATTTATGTGTAAAATATTTTATTGAGTGAATGTGTAATTGAAAATCAGCGAGAAAAATAAAGTTTCGGAAAAAGAGACAAACAGTTGCTTAATTGTAGAGTCTATTGCAATTTGCAAGTCAATACAATACAAAAAAAATATGTATTAAGCACATAACTGTCGTATCAAATTATTTAAAATTCAATAATTCACAATCCTTAAAATTAGCCCTTGATGGGGGCCATTAGCTAAGAGCCAAAGAATCCGTACAATAATACTAAAATTAAAAAAAGAGTTGAATTTTCTAAAGTTCCGTTTGATTGCAATAGTGAAAAATGGATGGAAACAAAATATTTTACAGGGAAAAGATATTTCTAAAAATTGTTTTACTGAAAATTGTAATTAAGTGTGTTTGATTGGTATAATTTTTCACTCAAATTTTTTTTAAAAGTTTGGATCTTTTTGTTCACGTTTGACTTTATTTTACATGGAAATTGTCTATTAATTTTTTTTTTTTTTTTTTACAATTGGTTATGAAATTTGTTACCATTGCAAAAAAAAAAAAAAAAAAAAATTTGCTCAAAAACTATTTTTTATCAAAGTTTAGTATTCATTTGACTTCGTTTTACATGAAAATTGTCCATTAAAGTGAATCTATTTTATTGCAATTAGTTATGAAATTTGTTAACATTGCAAAAAAATAATAATAATAATAAAAACTGGAATTTCATTTCCCACCAAAAAAGTGAGAAAACCAATTCAACCAAAATGAAGAAAATGTGCACGTGTGTGGCAAAAGTGGAAATACATTCTCATGGAAAATTATTGTTATCAAACATGACATTTTGTGGAAAATGGAATTCAGGAAAATGGAATTTTCCATGAAATTAATTGATTATCAAACGGTGCCTAAGTTACTGTAGTTGCTTGATGTTTTTCTCTCTTAACATCCTAAAATTTCAAAAAGCATTGTTTTGAATAGCATTTTTCGGAGAATGTGTGATTAAAAAATAGAGAAAAATTTTAAATTTACGTATATAATATTTTATTATATAAATGTGTGATTGAAAATGAATATAAAAAATAAATTAAATTAAAGTAAATTATATAGCTTAAAAACCTTGACTATAATCATTGAACACGGAAAGAGAGCTTATATCAAAATCAATTATATTCACGAAGTAGTCCTCTTATAAAAACGTTAGCCTTTGTTTGGTTCATATTATTTTTAAAATACATTTATTTATTTTTTATTTTCAATCACACAATTTTCAATAAAATAATATTATACGTAAATTTAAGATTTTTCTTTATTTTTTAATCATACATTCTCCATCAAATCATTATTTTAAAATGCTTGACAGAAAATTAATGACGCTCAAGTTGAAATACATACGTAAGAATTTAATATTCATTGATCACACCAAAATTAAAATGTGGCCAGTTATTTATTTTTCAAGTAACTATCATAAGATTTTGTTAATTAATCTTGTTATCTTTTAGAAAAATAAAATAAAATTTATTTAAGATAAACTCAAAGGCTAAATTAATATATTTCATGAATTAGAACATTAAAATAATAAATGCATTATTTGATATCTATAGAGGACACAAAAAAGTAAAATTAAATAAAATATAACACGTATTTGATAGGGATTAATATTTAGATTTTAAACTAAATTAAAATAAAAAATTAATTTTAATCACATATTTCATAAGATTCACTACTTTTTCAGTCCTAGATTTCATCATCTTTTATCGAGATCTACTAAAAATTTGATTTTTATTCTCGAAGGCGCAATGTTCATATATAATTCTCTAATTAGCAAGTTGCCCTTTTAATAATGAGGGTCGGTTGAATCATTGACTTTAACGAAACAAAAGATTTAAAAAAATACAAGCATAGTTCCATGTGCATTATGTCTTTCATCTCGTGTCCATTCACGTTGACATTCTTAATTGAATTCTTTTAGGCAAATAGGAGTACTCCAGCTTGCTCTTGGAGTTGGAGGCAATAACTTTATAGGGAAAATCCAACAGACCCCCTCCAATAGGGGGCGTGCCGACGTGCTCTCTTGGTTTGACCCGAGATTTAATCTCGGGCCAAGCAGCATGGCTCAACTTTATAATAGACATTTTAACATGATCTACTAGCGTTGATTAAATTAACTTTTATTATGAAAGTGGTGAATTTTTTAATTTAGTGCAGATAGTTATTACTCGTTTGCTCCTTAACGTGGAAAATATTACTATAAAAAAAATGAAAATAAAAATGAAAATAAGATTTTGGGAACGGTTCACCAACAAATTGGAGTGTTGTTCACGCAATGTAATTCCAAACGTGTCTCTTTTCAATTTTTAGGGANAATGTAATTCCAAACGTGTCTCTTTTCAATTTTTAGGGAAAGGGAAAGAAGTTTTATTTCCTTGCTTAGGAAAGTCCACTTGTAGATACGAAAGATATTTTTGGTAAGTGTTGTGATTAAGAAATATGTGATGTTAAATGGTAGCATGTCAAGTTAGAACAACTATGAAGTTATTGTTCACCCTTACCCTCCTAACAAACACATGGGAAGCTATTGTCAACATTAATTGTTGACATTAAGAAAAGAAACTGTTTTATGGAAGAGAGGTGCTAAACGTACAACGTTGGTTGACAATCTCTCACATATGGGGTGGGTGGGGTGATAATTTTTTTTTTTATTTAAACACAATGGAACCCGCCATTGTGAGTGTTGTCAACCAACGTTGTGAACCGGTGTTGTACAAGTAGATTGTCAACCAACGTTGTGAATCGGTATTATACAAGTAGAATATTTGTTTATGGAAAACACTCAATGCCCCCTGTCAATGCTCGGAGCAGCTCTCCCTCCAATAAGGGGCGCCTATGCCCCGGTCATTGAGTCGGGGCATAGAGCACATCTCATTGTTTTATATTGTTAAATGTCAAGTTTACTATCGAAATTTTGATAGGATTTCCCCTCGAGGGTTTTCGGGTATGATTTTGATGAGCCTTTTTAGAAAGAAAGAAGAAGTTCTAGTGTTACATTGGCCGTAAAAGAACACTTCAATTGGAGAATGATATGATTTTAAAGAGTATCAATCCTACGTTTTGCTTTGATCAGAGACGGCTTTTTAAAAAAGTTGAAGATTGGATTTTTAGACTTTCAATCTTTAGATTTTCTCACCTTTTAATTTTTAAAGCTTTATTAGTTGTGCAAATTGATTTATTTATAGACAAACTTTAGGGAATTTTTTTGTCATTTTTATAGTAGACATCTTCACATTATTATGTTGAAAGTCATAATTAATTCTAAGTTCCAACATTGTCATTGAGATTTCTACTTTCATGACACTTGCCATGTTCGTCATGTGCATGTGTGGGTTTATTGCATTGAAGTCTATGTTGATTTAGTTGTTCTGGATTTGCACTTGAATGACATCTATGTCCAATGTCATGTCGAGACCTTTAATAACGATGTTTTGACAAGGCTTCCAATTGTATGTTAGTTAAATGATTAAGGGTCTGCATTCCTTTGATAACAAGTGCCTCAATCGTTGAGGCCTATTTTTGTTAGACATGCTTCAGAGGCCAAGGTGCTAATATTAGTTTTGTTACACGTTGAAATGCAATGGGTCCTTTTTGTAACTCACGTGGAGTCTAGATAGGCGATAATTATTTCAGCTTGTAACATTAGTCCTCGAAATCTGAGTTTCAAATTCTTGAAAAATGAAGGATTTATGATGTTTTCTTATTGCTAGTGCTCAAATTTTGTATTACTATTTAGATCTTTGCCTATTTTGTGCATCGTAATAATTGGAGGTCAAAGCAAAATAGACGGGCATTTTGTGCCAAAAAGAACCGCGTAACAAATAACTTTTATTACAACCTCATAAGTATTCTGAGGCATTATGTACAAGAAATAGAAATCCACGAAAAATCCAATTCGTGTATATATAACTTTTTATCAAAGAATTTTTTTTTAATCCTTCATTTAGCTAAAAATCTGATCCTAGATATTTTTTTCAATCCGATGCTATAGGTAAGGTTTTACTCCTCTTCTAGAGAGGCTCCAGATCACCTCCACTTGGCAGCCAACTAACAAGCAAAACATGCTCACACACCATATCATCCTCCTATCTGGCCAAAATGAGGCCACACATAAGGTAAACGAGACTATGCGTCACTTCCATCGAGGTGCCATGCAAAGACGATGTGCCACGTCCGTTATCGGAAGACAGTTAGAGGCAACGACCTCTCCTTCTATGGAAGGCATCTCTCATCTAATCTCTTCCAAGAGATGTTTTGCATAGAGATCTTTTTAAGATAAAATCTTTCTATGATTGATTGATGTAACGTCTTTGCAGTTGACACCTAAAGATCAAATCATCAATCTATTTTTCAGATAGCATTAAATTCCCATCAACCTATGATTGACAAATTGATATCTAGGAAGAGACACATCGGCCTTCAGATGATGCCATGTGTCTTTTGATCCAAAGGTCAATATTTCATCTCTTTCACTATTAAATCTCACACTTTGTGTCATTTTGAAGGTAATGCAACTTTACACATACAAATGTAAACTTGATTTCTCTCTATTGTTGATTTATTGTCGACATACATATACATTTTGTGACTTATGACTCTAGCACATCCCACACTCAATATATTCTTTTTGTCGAATGACTTGACCATAAAAATGCTTTCGATCACATTTCCTACTATAATATAATGCCACAAGTGACTAAAGATTTATCCAAATGTGTAGGAAAAAGGCTTACGTGAACGCGAGTGGAGCTACGATATGTTGACCATGTTGTAGGTACAAAATTTGAGGTCAACAGATTCATGCTATCTATGGAAAATCATACTATAACCATGATCAACCCCATGAACAAAGCTTACCAATATACATCTTCCCCATTGAAAAGTTCAAGAATGAATTTTAATTATTCACACACACGTCGATTTTACATTGAAAAAATGGATTTTAATTTTTGTATTGTGATTTTGAAGCTGTGACTAGATTTAATATTATGATTTCAATCCGAGATAAAAAGCTAGGTTAGCTAACTAAATCTTTTTGCTTTGCTTGATTGACTGGCCACCAATTAAATAATTAGTATTGCATGTTTGTGTGTTTGTTAGGTTTTAGTTTTGTTCAAGGACAAACAAAAAGTCAAGTTTTGGGGTGTGATAAGTGTAGTTTTTATACGTATTTGAGGGTCTAAATTATGATATTTTATTGTCTTTTGAATTAAATTCTACCTAATTTATGTTAAATTGTAATTTATAGGTAAAATTTTATGTTTAATGAAGAATTGAAGAAAATAATGCAAAATAGCGAAAAAAATGGCAAAATCCAAAGTACGGGGGCTTAATTATTGAAGGCAAAGTTTGGAGATTAAAGTTCACACTTTGAAAAGTGAATGAGTTGCTTTGAAGAAAACAATACATTAAATGAGCCTCAATTGGACTTTTATTGGATGAATTAAAAGAGAAAAATTTGGGGTACTACAGAAATACACGCACGAGAGAAGGAGAGCCGATAGTTGGAGGAAACAGGAAGCAAAATTGGATTGAAGCAACTTCTGAGAAAGAAAGAAAAAGGCAGCCTTTGATTTATTTATATATACCAGTCAGACGCACGTGCAAGGCACGTGCCGTAGTATAGTTGGCTATGTAATAGCGTTAACTGATTTTTGATTATTTTTTGAGACGTCACTAATTAAATCTTATTTAGCAAAACTTTTTCAATAGAAAACCTTAAAATTACAACGAAAAATAAACAAAAAGGCAATTAGAAACAAAATGGAAAATTATTCATCATAAACAACCAATATAAATGAATTCAAATTTAAAAACACTCATACACTAACAAACTACAAAGNTCATCTTAAACAATCAATATAATTCAATTCAATTTTAAAAACACTCATACACTAACAAACCACCAAGATATTATTGTTTATTCTTTATTCCTCAATTTTCTTCAAGTACAAACCTTTAGAAGCCTTGTATATCACATTTTAAGTTTTTTTTAGGGTGAGTAGAAAAGAAAAATTAATGATTATGATTTTACGTTTAATAATTTTAGATAATTTTTATATTTAAACTTAATCGACAATATATTTATTATTATCACATTTTAAGTTTTTTTTAAAAAAATTAAATTAAATCGATTCAAAGGGATATTCATATCGTGAAATATCGAATCAAAGGTTGTAGGAAAAATAAAGTTCGAAAAAAGGACATTGAAATGTGGTTGAGATTGAAAAAAAACATAAACAATCACGACTTTACGTTTCACAATTAATATAAAATTATTTAAAATATTTAAAATTTATCGACCATAAATTTATCATGGCTGCACTTCAACATTTTCAACAAATTTTAAATCGCTTAAAACGCATATTTGTAACTTTTAATACCGAATGAAATGTAAAAATAATAATAAATAAATAAATTGGTTTAATTTAAGATAAAAATTGAAGAAAAATGAAATTGAGAGAAATCAATGCTTTACAATGACTATTACACAATTTATACAATCAAGTGACGTATGATATATTCTCGATTCTGTCGATCACTTTTGGATCTGATGATCGAATGCCATGGCGCTTGAAAAATTCTCTAAATCCATAAGCATTGAGATCATAGTTGAACTGGACATGCAAAACCAACATCAGCATTGAGAAGCAAAGATGAACTAAACATGCAAATTACGCGATTGACAATGCTAGAGACTTGCAAGAGACGAACTTAATGCAAATAGATATCGCCACCGTAGAAACATGTTCCAAACATTCGAATAATATTTTCATAAGAATTAATATTTCTTGAAACTATTTTAGAGCCAAACAGAAGATTAAAGTATACTATCCGAGTCAATAAACCATTTTTGATTACTCCTCAAAAGACATTAAAAGATCTAGGATAGAGTACTTTGAATAAGAATTATGCAATTTCACATTTCTCCATGTCATGTCTTATTTTCTTGTTTCCGTTCCTGTTTAGATACGTTTCAATTTAAAAAATATAACAGAAATCCAAACTAAGTGTTCATCTCCTGTGCATAAATTCTTTATTTCAAAGACAAATTGCAACTTTCAGGTTTTGGATTCAATCCTTGAGCAATCACACAACCAAAGATAAGATAAAGACAATACTGGCTTAATAGAGACTACTGGATAAAAGAATCATATATTATGGATTTCATCCACTGGTGGATCTTTTTCCCTTTCAGAGTGAGAGTTGAAGAAAAAAATTTCACCTTTATAAATTTCAAATTTTGAATCACGACCAAAGAAAAGGTCACACAAAATACTGAGCAGAAAGCAAAACAATAGATTATTTGTGAATCACACGTAACTCTATGTAGAAGTAAATAATGCTATTAAGAACCCAATTGCTGAAAAGTGAGAAAAGGCCGTTATCTCATATAATCATACAGCCTGAAGCCATAAATAATAAGCTGATACAGATATACGGAACTTACAGGCAAAACTTTCACAGAATATTTCGTGATATTTGGATCAACAACCTTTCCACGATTAGCTGCCTGTGCAACAATTACTATGCATCGTCATTTAGGAGTCACTAATGTACAAGGGGATGCAATGTAAAAAAGCTGGACAGCTGCATGCATAAGCTAACAGATATCTATATCACTTTTTCTTCCAGTGAAGGTGCCATAAAAATCATAGATGCTAAGAATGAAAAATATTAAGTGGCATTAAATTCAAGGACGGGGAGGAGAAGAGTGAGTAAAAGGAAAATAACAAAATACAATTAAGCAGTCATTGAACTCACTTCAGATCCAACAACCTGATCCTAGGGCAAATACTTAAGGGCATTCAGTTTCTCCTATAGTTTACATCATATGACAACCCAATCACATCAGTTTGCTCATACAAACTTTTTGCTAAAAGATTAAAAAAAAAAAAAAAGAATTAATAAAATTTTAATATGAAAGCAAGTTTTGGAATACACTACTATTATCTAGAAGAAAAGCCACGGAAACAGGATACAATTTCTGTGTTAAATTATCCTACTAGGCAGATTAAAAAGGAATATCAGTATATCACTCGAAAAACAACTATCAGTTACTAAATTCTTACACCACTGCATGCAACCCAACAGCATCCATATTACCACGAGAACTGTCTACGAATGGTTCTTCCTCAATTGCATCATATCACCATCTTTACAATTAAAATGGCTTTAGAAAAAATGTTTTTACCTTCATTTATAAGATTTTTTATAAATAATGCACAAATTGAAATCATAGAAACTGACTTCTATTCTTTGTGCTTCCACTCAACATTAGTTATTTTTCATTATTATCAAGCTTTGTTTGGATTATGTTGGGGAAAGTCCTCAATAATTCACTATCTGCAAGAAAATATCAGCCTGACCTGATACATTTATCAGTCTCAGTCATGGTTGAATAAATCACAGAAACTACGCCGGCAAAGTATTGTTCTCAAATGTTTCAGATAAATTTAGAACAATTTTGATGCAACATGGAAAATGTATTCTAGGCGTAAAAGAAATCAAATCAATTAGAATAATATTTTCAATTACTGCGTTCACAAGATTGTAGTTTTATTCAATACTAATGGTGTCTATTACAGTTAAAGAACCTCCTTTTATAGAGTCTAAAATAGAACTAATAAGGAAAATTTTCCTCTATAAAGGAAACAAAATCAATTGTCTGTGAACGCAATAAAACGCAATAATGAAAAATACTATTCTAATTGATTTGATCTCTTCTAAGCCTAAAATATACTTTCCCTGTTGCATCAAATTTGCTTCTTATAAAAAGGAAAATTAAATTTAGAGTAGTAGAAATTTGGGTTGCATGAAGGAGTTATGACTGGAACGACAATATGTAGGTATTAACATATTATAGACCCAAATTTACCTGTTTTGGGCTGTGAAATATTTCTACAAATGGGTATTCCTTCTGCTGCCGTGTTATACAAAATCCAGGATATTTTGGGCACTCAACCTAAGAAACCAGCACAAGAACCAAAATAGATGAGAACAGTGAAGAATGTGAACAAGAACTAAAGACGCTACATTAATACAATAAGAGGTATTCTGTGGCTTCCTCCATTTGCGCCCTCGCAAATGCATAAGCTTTTATGTACTTTCAGAAATTTTTTTTACATAAACACCTAGACACTCCTGTAACTGTATATGCAGACAGATAATGGGAGGGACAGATAGGAAACATAGAACTATGAAAATTATTGCATGAAGTACATAATCACTGATTAAAAAAACACACTTTTACACATAAAGACTATGTCAGGAAAAATGAGACTACTAACATTTCGTTTTCCAGAATGTAGTATCCAGATGAGCTTACTTACACGCATAAACTTTACATGTGGATAAAACTTAGCTGCAGCTTCTTCCAGTACTTCGTCAAGATTGGAGAACTACAGGAGAATCTTTTACCCTCAGAAGCTACAAGATGGAGAATTCTCCTTCATGTATACATATATGAAATTACCCAACATTACCCCAACCAAAACCAATTTGAATAATGTTTATGTGCAATAAGGAAAAAGAAAAGATGATGTAGTTTACAGGTGTGTATAGACTATAGTTATCAAGCGCAATGGGTACTAGAAAAAAAATTATGCTGCACGAGCACATCCTACGAAATCCGTGCAAATACATGTATTCATGCACGGGAAGTATGGATGTGATTGTAGGCTCACACGTCAACAGTGTTTTAACATACTTGCAGGTTGCACGAAGATTATGTATCATTCTGTTGAAAAACAATGACTCCTCCATTATGCAGAACCCAGAAAAAGCGGGGAGAACTCGCTTTATGGAGAAACATGCTATTGTTTCAAGTGTCAAATGCATTGATTCAAATAGATTAAAATCAAATGCAAAAATAAAAGCTCCTAAATATCTCATACAAAGTAGATGAAATACTTTACTGAAGTATGGAAAAGATAATATCTAGGACATGCTAAAAAGACACCCACGGTAATGATTAAAAAATGAAAAATAATTTTTAACCTTAAAAAAGCAATGTAAATTATGCATCCGTGAAGCATGAACCTTCAAAACTCACTCTTTATAAGCCTGTCAGATTTCATTTTGAAAATTTCAAGCAGGCTTCTATAACCAAATATGATATGGTAATTTCCTGTAATGTTAATCACAAAAATCTTTAGTGGACTTACGAGTCCATATATCGTATAAAAATTCCGCCCCAAGTCCACTACAGCGTCATAGAATGAAAGATTTTCAAAAAGGAAGGTGATGAAGGGTATTGTTAATCCTTCCCCATTTTGGGGAAGCAGGGGCCTGGAGGAGGAAATCAACTCACCTAATCAAACACTCGGTGACCGTCACCATGCCCTGCCAATCCCAGCCCCGTATAAATAATCTGCAATTTGTAATTGTATTCTTAGATTGTGAAAGGAGAATAACACACCTGAAGGCCACTGCCACGTACTACAGAAAAGCACGCTCACAGCGAGTGTGACTGTGCAAGGATTGTTGCGCAATTTCAAAAATGAAGTGGAGATTATAGGTGAGGAGGGATGTAGAACGGGGATCAGGAAGGAGAAGAGATTGTTAACGAAAAAATTGATAT
>CAIGRS010058647.1:0-10057 GCA_903798395.1 Fraxinus floribunda | reverse complement strand
CCCGATGTCAAGACGGACGGCCCGGCCGACCCGGGACCGCGGGCCGACCCTTGACCTGAGCGGGCGGTTCACGGGTCAAGGAGGTGTGACCCACGGGCTTCATAGATTGCACATTCACAGGCCATGGTTAATCGTGACCTGTGAAAAAAAAATAAAAAAATTTCAATATTATAGTTAAGTAAGTGTCAACCTAATTGAGATGTACTTAAACTATAAATTATAGTAAAAGTAGGTATCAACCTAGTTGAGATGTACTTATACTATAAATATTTGATAATAGTAATTAGAAATACATTTAGTAGTTATTTGTTTAAGTTAAATTTAACATTTCAAAGTTATAAATAATTCATGTAATATTAAATTTGAACTCTATGTAAACATTTCTTGGTATAAATATGAATTTATCATTTTGTTCAATTCCTAGTTTACATTTTTAAAATTTTTTTTTTTGGCTATAAATATGGAAAATTCTATATTTTTATAATTTTATTTATACAATTATACGGGCCAAATCGTGACCTGTGACCCGCATGGGCTCGACCCGAATGGGTCAGTGGACGGGTTTGGGTTGTAGTCCAAAATTGTGGGTTGACCCATAGAGGGCGTGCTTTTTCACGTGGGCCGTTACCAGACTCATATGTTGATGGGCCGACCCGACCCGACCCAGACCACCCGGATTAACACCTCTAGAGCCGGTAGGCCTGCCTTCCACTTCCATGGGAAGGGTTGGCCCCAAAGTTAAAAGCTCATTGGCCTGCATTCAGGGGTGGATCCAGCACCTGATCAGCTATCGCTGTCGCCCGTGTTGGATCCTTCGGTATTCGCCAGTAGCCGCCGTGGAGCCTGGAAGGAGATGAGAGGTTTGCCTCTTTTTTTTTAAGTGGTGAGCCTTTGTTTTAGGCCTTTTTTTTCTCTCTCTTTTTTAGGATTTTAAAATATTATGTCCAATTGCCTAAAGGTTTGCTCGCTACTGCTGATGACTGTTTGTAAAAATGGCCGTCGATAAAGTGGAGAGAGAAAACTGGTGTTGGCTTTAAAATGGGGAAGATGAAGTAAGGCTGTAAGGGCCTTCTTTTAAGAATCTGGCCTCTTTTAGTTGGACCTTTTATTTTTGTGGAAATTACACTATCTACCTAATATTTAATAAATATTTAAATATTACTCTTTAAGTTCTAAATATTCAATAATTACTTTTTTAAGATAGTAAAAATGAAATGTGAAATATTACTCATCTCCTACTATTTAAATATGGTGTCTGATTTTACTCCACCAAACATGCTCTACCCTTATGGTGCAATTGAATTTTAATCCACCAAACACGCCATATCCATACGTCCATGATTCAAAATCCCCAATCTTGAGTTTTAGATTTTTTTGAGTATTGATCCTATCATGAACCCCGATTGATCGAAATTTTAAAATCATTTCAAAACATTATTCAATCACAAATTTAGCATAATCTTTAGCCCATATTTTGGAGCTGTTTGTTTCTACTTTTTCCCCAAATTTTAATCTATTTTCTTATCGTTGTCAGCCGCAATTGTTGACCTTTCTCTCACACTTTAGCTCAGCAACGGTCCAAAAACTGCTCAAAATCTTTGAAAAATTGTTGCCACACAAACACTTTGATTCGAAAAATACATTTCAAGGTATTTTTTTTCGGCGTGATAATGGCTTAGTTGTCCATATAAACCCTATTCTGAGGTACAATAAACACTATCTGCCATTGAAATCAAGAAAATTCAGTTGTAGTACCATTTTAAAGTTCAATATTAACTCCAATTATGACATCTCGAAAGAGCTGATCAAGTGTGTGTTCAAGGAAGAACAAGCAAAAATATGATATCACATCCCATGTTGACTGCTGCAGTTCTAAATTGTAGGGTTGTATTTTTTTTTAGTATTATGGGTTGTAATGAATTATATTTTCATACGTATATACTTTTTACGTTTTAGTTCATTTACAAATGTATTGAATTATATTTTCGATTATTATAATCGTTGATTGTCATCGGTCACCGGTCTCCGCCCATGATGAATTAAAAGACTCGATTCGCCCATGCCTGCAGCATATATAAGGGCATGTTTGACACATAACATCAGATCAGATAAGGATTAAATTAATCTTGTCTAGTGTTTGGTACAATCAGTGTCTGGATTAAGTTAATCCATGGTGCTTATCCTCCTTTATTCAACCATATAAAATTTAATACGCTATATAAGATGAGTTTATGCCATACTATTTATTTATCATTTTATAAATGAAGAAAGGTGAGTTAAAATAAATAACATAAATTTACTTAAAAGTAAATAGGAGCCAAAATTTCCATTTATAAATGAAAAACCAGCTTATAACTTAAAAAAAAAAATCTTGCAAGTAAAAGTTACTTATAAACAACAGATCAACTATAAGTAATAAATTCAATTATAAATTTAAAATTAGTTTGTGAGTAAAACTTATGTACTAGTAAAAAAAAAAATCATTTTATAAGTACAAAACTTGTATATGAGCAAAAAATTACTTATGGGTAAAATTCATTTATAAGTATAATAATTACTTATATAAGTAGACAAATCTTGTACAAGTTAAAAATGACTTTATAAAATTCATGTTTATGTAAAAAAAAATCTTACAAGTAAAAAATACTACAAATAACAAAAAAATTCGCTTATATGTATAAAAAGTCATTAAAAGTAAAAATCACTTATACGACAAAATTCACTTATAAGTTATAATTATAAAACTTACATATAAGTTAATAAATTCAATTCTAAGTAAATAAAATAAAATAAAAATCACTTNACAATTTTCCTTTTTTTTTTTTTTTTAATAAATATATATAGTTACTTTCTTTGTTTTTATTTTAAGGAGGGGACAATTATTTTACGTGGCCAAAATGGTGAAATGAAGAGTTTTGCAATATTCTCAAATGCTAAGGGTAAATTGGTAACATTTTGCAAATGTTGGAGATGAAAAGTGCCAAAAAAAGATTATTATCTTGCTCAAATAAAATTATGAATTCATAATTGATAAAAACCTAATCAAGGTATGAGCCATTCAGTTCCCTTCATGTCGCACGAAGGAACAAACTAGTGAAGGAAAATGTGGTCGTATTTGAAATTTTAGCCAATACAGCACCTTCTTGTGCATATAAATTGAAGTATAATTTGGTTTGAAGAGTGTCCCTAAAATACTCCTATTTATTGTCGTACAACTTTTAAGGATGCACATAGTTTGGTTGTTCTTTTCTCCACGTTCTTTCACGTTTTCTCGTACTATTCTTAATACTTTCTCCCATTAATGTGTCTATTTTAAAAAGAAGAACACAATCGAAGAATCGTTAATTCTACGAATACCAAGTTTTCATTAATTCATTAATTTGAGATAGAATACCGAACAATCAACAAAATTGATATAACTTTCAACGAGCACTGAACCGGCCTTTTGTGTCAATTAATTTTCCATTTTCCCTTTTCACATATCTTCCCAGCTTCGACATCAATAACAGCCAGACGTAACATAGTTGATCAAGTTGCAAAACTACGGATATACGACGACGCGTCGACACGTGAATTTCAAAAAGGTGTGGACACGTGGATTTTTTTAGAATTTTAAATTCATATATTGTCTTTATTTTTATAGGACAAAAGGGTCGTTTATTGAATAATATGTCCTTAAATGTCCTAGAAGTGTCGGACACGAAGACAGACACACTGTCCTATTAATTGTCCGTGCATCATTAATAAATCAGGTTCGACTAAAAAGAAGTCAAGTAAGAATGTGGGAGCCTCCAGCTACTATTATTCAGAGCTTTGAAGCACATATGATGTACTGCATTGGTCTTCTGCTTCAATTCACTTGTCATTTTTCCATATATATATAGAACACAATCATAAAGAAAACATAGACACTAATGAGTACAAAAACCATGCTCTACTTCCCTTCTTTGGCCGGAAACAATAGGCTGAGGAACAGCCCCTTCCACGCTTGCCAATCCGCCTTCCAAAAAGAGAGAGATCCAAAGAACACTCAGTGAAGAATCTGTTTGGTCATCGATCGAAAGAGATCTCCCAAAACCCACAAATTTGGCCAGTTAACTTAGAAAGATGCTTTAACTCCAGCCACTATTGCAGGCTTAGAATGCACACGGTATCGCCCTCTAACTCACCAGATTCATCACAACAGATCACCCAGAGAAGAAGAAGACTGATTTTTCAGAGAACAAAAACGAGAGAGAGAGAGAGAAAACCAAAAGTCTAGTCTGGCAAAAGTAAAGTGTCTCAAAGAAATAAGAGAACGAAATATCTTCCCCAATAATCAGTCTCAACCGTCCATCTCATCCAAGGGTCACAAATGATTCAAACTAGCACAATCCAAGTGACCACTTAGCTACCAATGAGTGAGTGACACTTAAGCAGCATAAATAGAGAATAAAAACAATGTAAATATCACAAATGGCACTAGTCCAATAGTGTTAGAGAACCACTGAAGCCACAAAACACAAGTTGATACCAAGCACATTGGCTCCTTTTTAGATACAAACAGGAGTCTTTGTAATCAGTTTACAGTTTTATAGTTAATAATATCAAACACTCGAGGCATAATATAACAACTGGCTAGAAACGATGATTTCTCAGGTGAAACTCGTACCAAGCTTGAATCTCCTTTCAAGTGAAGACATTTGCAGAGACCTTCTAAGGCTGGACTTGCCCTTCTTGATCTGGACTAGCTTGTCGTATACACACCATGGGAAACTGATATAATGATCCCGATTCAGTCCCTCATTGTAGCAACCCCAAAATTCATGATGATAAGTGACATGATACCAAGCCGATGCTTTTGCATCCATATCATCCGATTCGCTTCCTTTCTTGAACATTTTCCTAGCTTCACTCCTCAATGACCTCACAGCTGCACCAATGGCGTCTGCATCTCGTCTTCGATCAAAACTCTTTGACGTCTTCATAATACCACCACTCAGTATTTCAGCCTCGGTTTTTATGCCATAATAATCCATCAGATTACCCAATTTGTAATCGTACTCAGTTTTGTAGTGAAAAGCTTCGTCAATGTAATCTTCAAACCCATCCACTTCCATGTCGGGATCATATGACTTCCTTGCCACTTTGTGGGTAAAAGATTGAATAGGAGCCGTGTCAGGGGCGATGTATATCACATCTCTAAAAAGCTTTCCGATCACACGTTTAGATTCATAGGTTGTCTTGTCAGGCTTTTCCATGAAATCTGGATATTCTTTCACACGTAAATGAGGTGGTATTACTGCAGGAACACCGGTTTTTGCAAAGTCGACAGCAATGGAGAACTGCTTTGCCAACTCTATACAAGGCTCACTCAATGCCATGCATGGTTCTTTATCAGCAAAGACAGTATGTGCATTTGCAATCATTCCTAGACTATCGTTCACAATATAGTTGGTGAAGTACTCATCGACTTCCTGTATCATAGGAAAAGTATAAACTGTTGAAATCACGAGGATATTTAGATTTGCAAAGCATTGTACATGTAAATTTGCAATAACTCCACATGTAAATGTGTATGAGATCACAACAAAGAGTGCTCTGCCTGCTATGCCGAATCAAAGCATGTGAAAGCTAGAAGAATGTTCATTCATTCTAACATAAGAAATCTTAACTGCTAACTTCAACTTAACTTATTTTATGATATAGCTTCTTGACTTGAACATGCAGTTGTACAGCTTTCAAGACTTCGCAAGTTTCATCGAAATGGACAATATTAATCTGTTAAATCAAACAGGGTTCATGCTTCCTAGATGCTATCATCAGTTAGATAACAAATAATTTCCCAAATTTTAATTGTCTCGCTATACGTAACAGATAACTTTCACAAAATATGATCGAGTCACACCATTACAATTTTAAGTTCCATGTTCTTGGGATATGGGAAGAGTTAATGCTTTTACACCATGATAGGTATTAAAGGATGTTTAGAATCTATAATCAAATACTTAGTTAAGAAATGAGATGGGAGACAGAGAACCTAGAAAGTAAAAGGTGGAACTCAAGGAAGTATGGTCTTTTAGCAATAATTCCCCAAACTAGGCAAATGAGACCAACATTGTTAGAATTACGGTGTGACCCGAATTCTACTTTGAAGATAATTTGGAGTTCTAATTAAAGTCTACTTAACAAGAAATCCTTTTGGAATGGTACTTTGAAATCCCATTCGAAATCTATTTGACAAATCTTAGTTGAAATTCTATTTGAAAATCCAATTGAGAGTTAGAAATTTATATTGGACTTGAAAATGTCAAGATATGAACAATGAGGTTTTTGAGCATCAATTTAGGTAAAGGAACAAAGTTTTTTCCGAGACTCAGCGCCCCAGCGCCATATAGGTAGCGTCCCAACACTACCCTTGCCGTTCGACTACTGCTCGACCACCACTCGAGCAGTGTGCACCGCGAGCTACCCCCTCACTTGGCACTCGAGTGGTGGTGCTTTCCCGATCCTATTCTATTTCACGTTTTACATGTGTTTTGAGCATTTTTTTTTTTAATATCTAAAACTCTACTATTAGGGTTTGGAGGTAGCTCTTCATTGTATTTTAGATTAAGATAGAAATATTGTTAGCACAAAATTTTTGTGTTCTTTCTCCATATTATAATAAAATCTCAGTTCTCTACAAATTGCATCATTCTTGTACTCTTGTGATTAATTACTTCATATTGTAGCTATAATATCTTATTCTTTCAACAGTGGTATTGAATTAATCTAGTATCATCTTCGTTTCACAACAAACCGATATGGAGCTTTTGATTATTAAATTCTTGGGAAAATCGAGATTTTGATCAATGTAAGAGTTCAACTTGATTTTTCGTGATAACAACAGTGAAGTATGATATTCCGCTATTAAATCGCAATACAAGATTCTCTTTGTGATGAAGATGTGAGCGGTACATTCAGATGAATTTAGACGATGGGTTGTTGGGATTTGACAGAATACCCACAACTTGGACTAGAAACAATGGATGGATCAAAAGATCATAACTCAAATACATCTTCATCGTTCAAACAATATTCTTCATGTCGTTTTAAAGGAGAAGTCAACCGCTACATTATAGTTAAAATTTGAGCCATTATTCATGATGAAGAGTCTTACTAGCAAATTGCATCCAAGCAATGTCTATATTTTCATTGTATGACCAAAAGTACATCTGTTGAAGATCACCTACCTACTTTTAAGGAATTCGCCGCTGATTTGGAGACCTTGAAGGTCAAATGTAATGAAGAAGATTTATGATTGATTTTATTGTGCTTATTACCTTTTCATACACGTCTTTTAGAAAAATGAATTTGTATAGTCGTGACCATTGAAGAAGTATATGATGCTTAATCTTCAAAGAAAAAGATAAAGAATCTTGTAATATCTGGGGGTCATGGAGATAGTCTCATTGTTGATGGTAGTCATTCAAGGGGCAAGTCAAATTTTAACTTCAAATTTTGTAATTATTGCAAGAAAAAGGACACTTGATAAACGATTGTTATAAGTTTCAAAATAAATGAAAATTGACTACAAATCAACAATAAGAAATTTAAGAGTAAGCAAGTATTTCAGAAAATCATAATAGTGATGTAGAGCTTTTACTTATATCTGACTACAACTCCAAATTCAACGAGGCTCAAATTTTTGATACAACTTGCACTTTTCATATGATTTCTAATCAGGATTTGTTTTCAACATATAAAAAAGTTTCAGACGGTATTGTGATGATCGATGATAATACACCTTATCGGATAGTTGGTATTGGTCGAGTCAAAATAAAGATATTTGATGGGATGATTAAAACACTTAATATAGTGAGACACGTTCCAGATTTGAAGAAAAATATTATCTCTTTAAGTACTCTTAATTCAAAAGGATATAGGTATACTATTGAAAGTGGAGTCTTGAAAATTAGTAAAGGAGCCCTTGTTTTATTAAAGGTACATAGAAAATCTTATTTATATATCTTGCAGTGTTATATAGAATCTTTGAGAAATCAGCATATTTTAAGAATATAGGTAGATTTGGAGTCTAATTTGGGGTTTTCTTTAAAAAATACTTATGAGTTTAACTTAGAAATTATGGATAAATCTGCTTTGCCACCATCATTGACGATGTCATTGAATTTAGTAGCTAGTAACAGACCCATTTTTGGCCATGAGATTCCACATATGTAAAATTCTACCTAGAGATGGCAAAAAAATATGTTCAACTCGATACCCGTCTAACCGGGTAAATGGGGCGATGGTCATTACCCCGAAGTGGGTACGGGAAACATAGTCTCCTCACCACTACCTCCGTTTAAAGTTAATTTTAAATTTAAATTTTTTATCGAACAAAAATAATAAATTTATCATCATTTTTAAAGAGAACAAATGTTGTTTTTAACAAATTAGTAAAAAAAAATAATAATATTTACTAACTAGCGACATAAAAATAAAAAATAAAAAATAAATGGAACAATATTTGGGGCAGAGGACCTGCCATGCCATGCCCTGCCCTGCCCCGCCCCGCCCCGAACCCACTTTAACATGGTATGGGGATGGAACAAAATAACAAAAATACCCGACGGGGTAGGAATGGGCAACCCGTCCTAGTGATGACAAAAAAAACCCGCCTCATCTCGCCTTGACGGGATGGCGGGGCGGGGATCGGCGCCCCGTTTCGGGTCACGGCCCCGCCCCGAACCAACCCAATGAAGAATAAAAAAATAATTAACTACAAATTAAAAAAAAATTAGTTAACTGAATTTTTTTTAAAACAATAAAAATAAATAAAAATGGGACAGGCCCGTGCCGGACGAGGTGGGGGAGTGGCGAGGGCACCCCCGCTGCCATCTCTACCCATCCCATTTCCATCCCTAATTCTACTGATTTAGTTGATGCATTGAATACGGTTAAATGTATTGATTCTAATCAAGATCTTTTTTTTTTTAATGCATTTAGTTGTGATTCAGTTATTGGACTTGTTTCAGTCTTATTTGGTGGTCATTAGAACACTTTTGCTCTTAGTTGGGTAGCAAAGATGAAGAATATTTCCAGTTGAAAATTTTTTATGGATAATTTCGTTTGTATTTTCTATTAAAATTTTGAAGTTTATTCCTTACAATGAAATTTGTTTTCAGGAGAAGAATTTTTGAAGTTTGTTCATTGTAGTGTAATTCGTGTCAAATTAGGGTGTGACCCGAATTCTACTTTGAAGATAACTTGAAATTCTAAGTAAAGTCGTTTTAAGAAGAAATCTTTTTGGAATGCTATGTTGGAATCCTATTCGAAATTTATTTGACAAATCCTAGTTGAAATTCTATTTGAAAACTTAATTGGGAGTTAGGAATTTGTGTTGGACTTGAAAAGGTCGGAACGTGGACGAGGGAATTTTCGGGCATCAATTTATTCAAAGGAACATAGTTTTTTCCGAGACACAGCGCCCTAGCATTGCCCTTGCCGCTCAACTACCACGTGAGCGACACGGGCCTCGAGCTAGCCGCTTTCCTGCATGCTTGAGCGGTGGTGCTTTCGTGGTCCAATTTTGTTTCGCATTTTAAGCATTCTTTTTTATCTACAACTCTACTATTAGAGTTTAGACATCCCATACTCATAGTTAGCTCTTTATTGTATTTTAAATTATGTTAGAAACATTGTTAATATAAAATTTTCGTATTCTTTCTCCATATTATAATAAAATCTCTATTATCTATAAATTACATCGTTTTTGTTTTACCGTGATCAATTACTTCATATTGTGGTTATAATCTCTTTTTTTTTTTTCTTTTTCAAGAATGTAATATTGGATTAATCCGATATCATCTTCTTTTCACAATAGTACAATGATAGAGAGTTCACACCAAGAACATAACAGCAAAAGGGGCTACAACCAGTGGCGGAGCCACATTAGGCCCAAGGTGGGCACAGGCCCACCCTGGGCTTCTGGAAAAAAAAATATTTTTTGCTCAATTTTTTTTTTAAAGTTATCCCAACCCAAACTAATTAATACAATTCAAATTCTGCCCAGCCCAATCTATACCTCTAACTC
>CAIGRS010058624.1:0-11846 GCA_903798395.1 Fraxinus floribunda | reverse complement strand
AAAAAAATATATGTCACGATTTATTTATCGGTCACACATTTTCAAATTTGCTGGTCACAATTTATCTATCGGTTATACATTTTCAAATTTGCTGATCACAAATTATCGAATTTTAATATCACAGTTTAATAGTTAGTCACGGTGAACCAAATAGTTGGTCACATACATCAAACACCTCACCCTCGATCCACTACCAACACTTGGTCACAAATCAACCAAATAATTGTTCACAAACACTATTCCGCCGCCGCCACTACAACAACAGCACTACAACAACACCACCACCATTAGATCCAATACACTACCAATAAAAATCATCACAACCACCACTGTCATCGTCGCCACCAGACATCACCGCCACCACCACCACCACCACCATCATTTTTGTAGCACCATCATCACCACGCCGCACCCGCAACACCACCACAAACAGATTACACTAGCCCGTCACAAGACTCACCACTACTGCACGTATCCTACATAGGGATCACCTCACCACCATCATCATCTTAATTGCACCGTAACACCACCACCATCGCCAACACCACCAACAACAACAGAAAAGCACTATCGCCGCCGTCAGAAACGCACAACCATCACCAAAACGAACCGCCACCACCATTTTGCAACCCACAATAACATGTACCCCTAAACAACCACAACTACCTCACTACCATAACCACCAGAATGCTGCGAGCGGGGCGCTCACATCGCCGCCACCTTCTGCGAGAAGGAAAACTTTGTGCGACGACACACGAACCTACCATCACCGCACCACCGACGCTACCGTGTGAACCATCGACCATCACAAATCGGAGAAAATTTCAAGGCAACTTAAAATTTCTAACATTAGGAAATGAAATACGATCGAATAAAAGTTATAAGGATCTTAACTATATCGATTTTGTATTTTTCTAAGTAGGCCTCGAAAAATCAGGCGTCGCACTGAATACCACTTAATAGTTCACGGATTATCAATTTAACGATTTTTAAGTTATCGAATTGTTGTTACTTATCCGTTTTTAGTTTTGACCCTACGTACACAATTAATCAGTCAAAAGCATCAAGTCACTTTTAATTGTTTTTAGATGATTAAGCATACATGTCTAATTATCTTATGTTTGAATAATATAATTATATAAGTAATATTGATTTTAAGTAAAGTTCACATATATAAATAATAAATTATATATATATATATATACACACACATGTACCTATGAAATAATATTATAATAAATGTATCATTAATGATAGATTAATTACGATTTAACTTCATGTAGTCTCCTTTTAAATATAGAGTTCATTTTTTATGTTGGAGTACTCATAATTTTATATCAATTTAATTTAATCACTTAAAATCGAGCTAGTCTACAAATATAATAAATATTATTTTATATCGTAATTAATCTACCATTATATTAATGCAATCTTTAATATATTATATTATATAATTGTAATAAAATTACATTTATGCATGTGAGCTTCGATTTTAAGTAGTAAATTTAATTTAGATAATGTAATTGAAGTAATTAAATTTAATTTGATTAATATAAAATTATACGTACTTCAATATAAAACAATGAGCATTACACTTAAATGGATATTAAATTAAGTTAAGTATATTAAATGGTACTATATTAAATATATAAGAATAGAAATGACATATAGCTAAATATATAATAGTAAATTAGTATTCAAAAGTTTCTCATCAATCCACACTTTTAATATATTGTAAATAACAAATAATTTAATGAATTCTTTATTATTCCTCCCAAAAGGGTAAGCCCTTATTTGGATAAGCTTAAAATGTGAATTAAAATTTAAGTCGAAATCAACAATTAATTTTGATTATTAAACCAAATGAGGGATAAATACTCAACATAATGTAATATAAGTTGACTAGGTCTCATGTAATTGGCTTGTTTTGAACTTATTCGAATACTAAAAAAGTGAAAGGTCTAAATTTCAAAGGCCATAAAAATTTCATCCTATCATTTTGGTTGCTTCCACCCTGCCTGTCTGTAAGACTGTAAAAATATAGGAGACAAGAGTGTATATTTGGGGGGAAACGTAGCATTTCCCATAACATAATGGTGTCTATAATGGACACGTGGAGGCCCTCTATCATAACCCGTAGATTTGGTGTGTGGGACTTACCTCAGTAATTGATGGTTCATATGGTTTTACATGCGTATTATTCTAGTTGAACATGGCTACCCCCACTGACCTTACATCTAGAGGTGGGCGTGGGTTGGGTTGGTTTTTGTCCCAACACAACATGATCAGTTTAATCTAAAATTAAATCAACCCAACCTACGTAAATATTGAAATCCAACTCAATTAAGTGTCGGTCGGTATGTCAAAGACTATGTTATGCATTCAAATATTTATACATACAAAAATATTCCTATTAGTATTGTAAATCAACAACTATCAAGCACAAAAGAACGAAAGATGAGGTAGTATTCTGATAAGTGTAATTTTTACACTTATTCGAGACCTAAAATAACTACATTTGATAGTTCTCTTGATAAAATATATCCTAAATTGTTGTATTTTATGTTATATATGTAAAACTTAATGATTGAACGAAGAATCGAAAGAAAGAAGTGAAAATTGATGAAAAAATGGCGAAATCTAAAATTTGAGGACAAATTGAAAATATTCAATAGTTGATTCGAACAAAAATATGATACTTGAAAGATTTTTATAAAACAATTGGATGAGATTAGAACTCAAAAAGAAATGAAAGATGATAAAAATCAATTTTCAATTGCACAAGTTATATTTCAGATTTCTAGTCGAAAATTGAAACCCATTTTTGGCATAGTATAATATCCGAATTGGAAAAATCATAATTCTATCAAAGTTGTATCTCTTTGAGTTAGATTTCTAATACACTTTGAATCACATCAATCAAATATTGGAAGAGGAAGTTCTGATCAAAAAATACTGACTGCTATGCAAAGACTTATTTTATGTTATATATGTAAAACTTAATGATTGAACGAAGAATCGAAAGAAAGAAGTAAAAATTGATGAAAAAATGGCGAAATCTAAAATTTGAGGACAAATTGAAAATATTCAATAGTTGATCCGAACAAAAATATGATACTTGAAAGATTTTTATGAAACAATTGGATGAGATTAGAACTCAAAAAGAAATGAAAGATGATAAAAATCAATTTTCAATTGCACAAGTTATATTTCAGATTTCTAGTCGAAATTTGAAACCCATTTTTGGCATAGTATAATATCCGAATTGGAAAAATTATAATTCTATCAAAGTTGTATCTCTTTGAGTTAGATTTCTAATACACTTTGAATCACATCAATCGAATATTGGAAGAGGAAGTTCTGATCTTTTATGACTGACGATACGTTTCTCTAAAAAATCCCCGACAACGACCCCAAAAATTTGATCGTTTGATTTTCCGTAAGTGAATGTGATCGTTATCAAGTAATAAAGTAGTGAATAGAGTGTCGAACCCGCTGGACCATGTGTTTAATCAAGTTAAAATTAATTACAACTTAATCAAACAACAAACACATTTTGTGATTTTTTTTATACAAATCCCAAAATTTATCAATTAAACTAATTAAAGTAAATAGATGTGTTTTTGAAATTTGTGAGATACATTATTAAGATGTCGAATCCTCCTTATTATTAAATTTTTAGTATAACAATTAAAATGATAATTTGAAATCATTCATGTTGGTCAAAGTTTCTAATTTAATTAAAAGCTTTTCTTGATAACGATCAAATCTATTCCCCTCATGTGACATTTCTATCTCTCGATGAAAGATACAAATATGATAAATGCATTAACAAATTCCAGAATATCATAACTTTAGTATATTTGTATAGATGTATATTTCTATCATCTATTGAACATTGCAATGTTTATTATAAAGTGCTTAAACCCTATTGTCTCTCCCGATAACAATAAAATTAACTAACAATTCAATTGGTGATCAAGTAATTGAAAATAACAATAATAAATATCCACAAATCAAATCAAATTAAAGTTAAAATAATTAATTAAAAACTAAAAATATCGTAACAAGGGTTCATCTTACCCCAACAATGTATAAAACTAGTCAGCATATTGAAATTACAAGAAATAATATTTAATAAATCAAATTAAAGTTAAAATAATTAATTAAAAACTAAAAATATCTTAACAAGGGTTCATCTCATCCTAACAATGTATAAAATTAGCCTAACATATTGAAATTGCAAGAAATAATATTTAAGTGAAAAGACAAAACTCGAATTTTTTGATAAATTGAGAAGATGAATATGAATTTTGAAATCTTGAATCTATTCAATGATTTCTTGATGAATCTTCATTTGTGCATTCTCTTCTTTGTCCAAAAATCATATTTGAATCTTCACTTGATTGAATTCTTACAAATTCCCTTCAATTCTTTCACAAAAATTATGAATTTTACTCATTTGATGATAATAATTGATGAATATTGGAATATAATATGTACATGAGATGTCTCTAATATGTATTCTGTTGTTATATATTTGTAGAAGTCGAAAATTGGCTGAAAATCACATCTAAATTGACTTCCAAAAGAGTTCCAATCGAATAAGGAAAGTTCCTTTCGCCCCCGAATTTTTTAGTCTCTATTCAGCAATCAGTATTTTGACCATAATTTCCTCTTCCGATATCCGATTGATGCGATTCAAAGTGCAATAGAAAGTTAACTCAAAGAGCTAGCTACAACTTTGATAGAAATATGATTTTTGGAAGATGAGGATAGACAATAATGGCTGAAAGCTTGAAAATGTATTAAAGTATGTTTGATTACCAATATTTTTCATAGAAAATGTATTTTTTTCATCCAAATTTCTACTTTTATTCTGTTTGACCGACAGTTTTTTCCATGAAAACATTTGCTGACTTTTGGTCACGTGACCATACTGTCCTCGAGATCAAGGAAAATATTTTCTTTAGTGGTAGTAAGATTTTATTTCTCAGGAAATTCTCTCTCTCTCTCTCCAATCTTTCTCATCTAACTACCAATAAAAATGGACAAGTATAATATTTTTTAGGTTGAAAATTAAATCAATCAAATACATTTAATTAATAATTTTCATACGTTCTAGGCAATTGAATTGTTTAAATTTTATTTTATTTTGATGCAAATTTCATACTCGCAATCAAGCGCACTAATTTCAATACACACTAATTTAATTAGTGTATTGCATTTAGGATTTATAAATTGTTTTATTACCGACATATATACTCTTTTTTTTTAACTTCATTTTCAACGACAAACGTGCAGTTCAGGTGAAGATTTTTGTCCAAACGTTGACGAAATTTTCTCTTCTGGAATGAAATAAATATTTAGTTTGAAAAAAATGAGTAAACAAAATGGTGGTCCAACCTGAGCTTAATTTTTAACGCAAAAATAGGACCAATAATTTTAAGTTTTTGAAAAATGCCGTCAAAGCTAAGCTTGATGGTCAATTAAACTTTTATAAAATTTAATCATACGATTCAAAAGTAATTTTTAAATCTTAAAAGCTACTTTTAAATTATTCAAAAATCACGTCAAACGGGTCATAAATCCGCCACGCAACCCTTATAAATAAAATTTCCAAAATTTACGGGACAAAAATCTTATTTCTAAAATTACTGAAAAATAGTAGAATATTTGATTAAATTTAAATCACTTGACTCCTCATTTTTTTATTTCAATTAAGCACAACTTATTGCCTTGATCAGTCCTAAACGTTATTCTAAACCATGGAGTCTTCAATCTATATCATTCTTCATTCGAATCCAAAATTGCCTTTAATTTTTACTCAAAATTTCGAAGCCTTAGATAATCCTTTTCCATCTGCAACATGACCTGTGAAGATCAACTGTGATTGTTCACAGCTAAGTGTAGAATTTTTTTCTCTACAAAAGTTCGATCTGTGCAATTTCGTTCATAAATCATCCTATTAACAAGCCTTTCAAGCGATTACACGTTCAAGATCAAGCTTCAAGCCCAACCCCTAAACCAACTACAACTATGGGCTCACACAAGAAGAACCAGTCGCGCCATACCGCACCATCACTGAAGTTGTCGAGCCCTTGGTCATTCAAAATAGCAAACTAGATACCCAAGGACCAAAACGGGTCAGTTGCTATATTCTGAAACGATCATCAGCCAAAAACATGATTTTGCAATGATGTTATGTTTCATATCTTCTATTTTGTTTATAACCAATGTCAAAACTGATTACTTTTTCATTACAGTCAGGGCTAAGGTGTATGTGTTACAAAGTTCGTTGAGTACGTAATCAACGGGGAGATTCAGCAAATAGCCAAAGCTTTAGTTCCCTCAAGTGCTAGAACAAGCCTCACATGTCACTGTTCAAGTATGGAAACGAAAAACGAAGTGGAGATTGTGAAACTGATTCTGACCTCGTACCGAGGAGTGTGGAAGATGGTCGACAATACATAGATGTATCAGGTTAACAATTATGCAGTTGTATCAGGTTAACAAATTAGGCACGTTTTGAATATTTTACAAGGGGATGGGGGAATTTGTTCTGAATTGTAGGTATATTTGTTGCTGGACAGGAATTTTGAGTAGTTTTCCACACTAAACAATTCAGATATACCAGTTTATCAACTCTCAAGTGTGATTAACAAAAGAATAATACCAATCGCAACACAATCAGACGATCAATGTATTGATCGATGTATCCCTAATGTATTTTGAAATTGAGAACTTTTATTGATAATATTGAAAATGATACAATTTTGAAATTAATATTGTTACGGGCCTGAGTCAGGCCCGCCACCTCACCGCCATGTGTCGGGAGGGATTGTCCCACACCGCGCCACGTGTCAGTTGAGGTGATTACGCATGGGACGAACTGACTACACAAGCCAAAGCGATCACTTTGGGGACGAACTGGCCATACGCTAACAAAGAAACCGAACTCATCCGCGATACCTTGCAAATGCAAATGCACGTACTCCGCTTCTACGACTTCGCTCCTGCCTCGCCTCGCCCCAACAAAGATCTCTCATACAAAAATCCCCCAAAGTCAAATCCCTGATTGATGGGACGTGTGGCAGGACCAAAACGGTCAAATTCAGCTGCTTTTGTCAGAATCCCAAACGGTCAAGCTCAGCTGTTTTTTGTAGAAACATTAAATACTAGCCGACCTATGGAAAGATAGATTGACACCTAGAATGGGACTAGTCCTAAGGATCTCATAACGCCTGCTTCCTCATCCGACGGCTCTCCTCTTCCCACCCTTGGTATAAATGCACCCTACTTGTGCCTAAAGAAAGATTTGAATCTCATTTTTTCTACTCCGACTATAGCGCTAACTTGTGCAAATTTGGTATCACTTTCTCTCCCCCATACATTAGCATCTTTACCATTATGCACCCTTTCTCCGGCAGGTGTTCCACCGTCGGTGAATTATTTTCTGGTTAAACATAAACTGACTTAACTGTCGGAGTGCTCGCGACTGCTCTCAACCCCTCCGGGAGAGACCACGGGCGACGACGCAGTGCTACGTGTGCAGGGAAGAGTTGACCTGAAGATTTCTTCTGTTGGCTACGTCGGAGCCATTTTACGAGGTCAACAAATATTGTTAACAATTTTTGAAATAGATGCATCTTTTAAAGTATTAATATCTTTAAAAGAAGGGAGATTTGTAAATTTGAAAACAAATTCTTTTTCGAAAATATTTGTAGTTAATCATTTTGTATCAGCAATAAAACGATAAATTTGAACAATGAAAGGGGTTCCAATAATTACTTCCTGGTCTAAATCTTTTACCAAATAAAAGATATCTTTGAAACAAATATAATTACAAACATGAGTTTTTGAATGTTTATATTGAATATTGAGTTTTTTGCCACTAGCACCATAAAGTCGCAAAGTGGTTTTTTCAAAGTATTTTGTAGGGATTAATCCTTCCCTAATGCAATTTTGATCGGCACCAGAGTCTATTAAAACTCTAGTATGAAGTTTGAATTCTTTATTGACTACAATAGTCATATTGCAATACCATTTTTTAAGTTGAATTCTACTGATAACATTGACTTTTCTTCTTCGGGGAGAGAATGAGAAGCTTTTGACTGATGAGATTTGATACTAGATTTAGAACAATGATATTTTGAATCAAAATTTGAATGATAAGCATGAGAAGTACTATCATCAGATGAAGAGGATGAAAGATGTTCTAAATCTTTAATTTGAAGATGAATACCTTCCATTTTGACATCTCGCATTTGTTTTTCGAGACTGGAAAATTGAGCTTTCATAGTATTGATTTTAAATCAGAACTAGTAACTTTGGATTTTTCATTTTGAAAACGTTTCAAAACATCTTGAATGTTGAATTATTCAGGAATTGAAGTTGAAGGTAAAAGAGTACTGAACTTATTTTTCAATCTTTGATCAAGAATATGATCAATGATTTCTTTAATAAGTTCTTCTTCATTGGTAAGAACATTTATGATTTTACAACCACAAATCTCTTTACTTTGAGAAGAGGATGACGATGAATTTGAACTATTATCAAAATCAGAATCTTCTTGAATTTGGTAATTTTTTTCAATTTCAGAATTTGAAGAATCAGTATCAGATTCAGAGTTAATGAGATTAAGAAGTTCGAGTTTAAAGTCTTCATCACACTGAAGATTACTAATATTTCCCTTCAGAGGGCACTTGTTTAAATAATGACCAGACTTGTCGCATTTCCAACAAATAACATTTGAAGTTCTTTTCTTTGAAAATCCTTTAGAATGATATTTTTGAAAATTCTTTTTCTTTTCGAAATAGTTTTGAGAAGATCTTTTCCTCATATGAGAAGGAATTTTCTTTTTGTTTGATCTTGAAGGAGGGATAATTTTCTTAAATCCATATTGTTCACAGAATGATCCAAGTTCTTTGTGGCTAGCAGACCTTTCTGATTTCAATTTGGCTTTGAGTTTAAGATCAGTACGGAGAGCTAATCCTTCTCGATTAACGAAACTGATTGATTCTCCATAAGTAAGATCATCATAAGGAATAGTATTATCACGATCTCTTTTGATAGTGTTTCTAACCTTCTCGACGAAAACCTTAGGAAGTTCAGAAATAAATCTTTCTTTCCAATATGGTTGTTCACAATCATTTCGAAGTAAGAAACGAGTTAAAAACAAGTATTTATACCATCTCTTGTAGAGTAGGACAATTTAGATTCATAAGAATTTGAGAATAATGTTCTTGAATATGAGTGGGAATTCCAATGAAATGTTTAACAATGCTGTAGACTAAGCTTGCAAAACTATCATTAGTGCCATCACTTTTGACAGAAGATACAATCTTATCTCTATCATCAGCAACGAGATAATCGAACTACCAATTTTTGAGTTGTCCGACAAAACCATAGACAAGATTATTAGTTGCAATATGTTTATCACAACCTTTAGAAATATATGCATTAAAACAGATACCCATTTTGTCAAGCATTTGAATAGTTTGATACTCGGATAATCCATCTAGATTCCATTCTATGATAGAATCTCCATCGTATTTGAATTGTCTTTTGTCTTTCTCCTTAAAGAGTAAATTAGGAGGAATATGACGAGGATAGTAAGTTGCAACTTTTGAATATTGAACTTTTTGTCCACGGAGCTTATTGACTTGTAGACCAGTTTCTTCAATGAAATGAGATTCTATTTTGTCAATAGTATTAATATTTTTTGAAAAAGTGGATAATTTTGAAAATTGAGAAGCAAGTTCTTTGAAAATACTTTCTTTTGAATCGAGTTTCTTAGGAGAAACATCGTGAAAATGGCAGAAAAAGGAGCAGACATTATCAACTACTTTCTTCTTTTTACCTTTATCAATTTTTGAAGAATCAGAAGTTTGAGTTTCAGATTCAAAATTTATTTCAATCCTGTTGTGTTGAGTACACATAGATTGAATAACAACATTCGTTTAATTGTTCTGAGATAAAACATTTTTGATATCTTCTGCATGAACAAAAGAATCATCAATACGATCAATCTTTTTGAAAGGACATGCAAGAATTTATGTATTCCCATGAGAAATAATAATTTCATCCATGGGAGGATGAGAAGATTGAATAGTTTCACCCGGAGATTTTTTTTAGAAGAAGAAGTCTTTTGAATAGTCTTTTTCTTAGGATATTTTTTGAAAACTTTGAAATGTATCCATCCATAAAAACTAATATTTTCTTGGGATTAATCAAATTCTTCCCAATAAGATTCAATTTGTTCTTTTGAAAAAGGTTTTTTGATTAAATGTCCAAATATTCTAACTTCTGGAGTTTGATCGGTCTTGAATTCATTTCTTCGATCAATTTTTGAAGAAATAACATTACATTGACGATCAAGTTTCTCATATTGAGGAGGAACCATATCTGATAAAGTAGGAGAAGTAGGAGGTTCCGAATCTTCTTCCTTATTAGATGTTTCATTTTGAAAAAGAAGGTTTTGGAATTTTTGGATTAAAATTGACTCCTTTTAAAGAGCAAGCTGAAAATCTAGTTGATTGAAAATAATCTAACTAGATCTATCATCAGATCTAGAAGAGAAAGATCTTTGAAAAATATTTGAAGAAGATGGTTTATCAAAAATGACTTTGACACTTCCATCAGGAATAATTTGTTCAGGATTTCTTCTAACGGGGATTGGAACTGGATTTTGTACATTCTCAAAATCTCATTCTAAACCACTTGCTTGAAGATTCCAAGGAATACACTTAGGAATCATGATATTTGAATGAAGTGGATTAACTTCCGCCAAGAGACTTTCATCCCTATGAGAAGATCTAAGAGCACGAATATTGAGTTGAGTATTCAAGAGCTTATAATATACTCGGTATATTAAAGCAAAGGCTCTTGAACTGTCATCAATATCGAAATTTTTGGTTTGAATTCTAAAATTGAGAGCATTAAGTACAGCTCCATCTTGAAGGCTGACTGAAAAATTTGGATAACATTTTGAAAATATTGGACCACTCTCGAGATTAGAATTAAGCATGGACATCAACGAATGTTCAAACCTTAGGAGTCTTTTGTCTCTTAAAGTAATAAAAACGGGAATGTCTAAACCAAGTCTAAATAATGGTTTGACGGCAATTTGAACAAGACCAATATAAAGATATTGAAATTTCTTGTTATGGGCTTGTATAGCATCTTTTGAAAGTAAATTGATAGGAGTAATATATTCCTTAACAGAAATAGTTTGCTCCAAAGTTTTGATAACATTATTTTGAGTAAAATTAAACTTTCCTATCTCGTAGATAGAACTATTGTCCACCTTTGGGGATAGTCCAATTTTGAAATTTTTGTTCAATTTGAGCAGTTTGAAATTCTTTTGAATTGATATCATTTGATGCAACATAAAAGACAAAATTAAATTATATAAAAGAAAACAATAATCTTACCACTGTAGACACAATGTTACAGGTTAGACCAACGCTTCACCAAAGCCTACAAAGAGGGACCACCCTAAACGCCTACCCCGAATCACATAGGCTGACCAAACCTCTATTCAGCAGACATCCATGACTACACATCAGTTTCACGTTTGACACAATAACAACGGTAGTTTAACACAATTACTCTCACAACAAACAATTATGACTCTGATACCAAAATGGGCCAAGGCTAGGGGACGGTTGTGGATCGGAAGGAGAAATAGTGTCAAAACAAAAGGATGTATTTTGAAATTGAGAAATTTTATTGATAACTAGTTGGAGGCACGTGCCGTAATATAGTTGACTATGTAATAGCGTTGACTGATTTTTAGCCAAATTTATTCAATAGAAAATATTAAAGTTACAACAAAAAATAAA
>CAIGRS010058609.1:0-13943 GCA_903798395.1 Fraxinus floribunda | reverse complement strand
AGCTTGTCCTCTCCTCAGAAGCAGCGTCATCCCAGTGGCGATGAATCCATCGAAGTCCATGCTGAATGTATCCAATATCATCCTGAAGCGTAGCGAACTCGACATTGTGTCAATCAACTGTAGCAAGTAGCTGCGTAATCTCTGCCATCATACGAGCTTGCTGCTCAATAAGCACTATTATCTTACCCCAAAAAACGATCGAATGGTCGATAGGAGAAGAAGCAAAAGGTACAGACTCAGGAGGAGGAGGAACTGACTTGGATGGAGGAGGAACCGAAGTAGAGGTCAAAGGGCTGGGGAGCAGTAGAAAATCAAGGAAAATTGGAGGGATAAAAGGAAATGAAGTCATCAATCGAATCAGCCGGCACAGTTGGGTCAGCTGGCTATGCTAGCTCAGAAGAAGCATGACACCTACTATGGGCAATGGTAGTATGGCCAATCGGCCAAGAAACCCGCCTCGGACCTCCCCTCAAAAAAATTGACTCATAAGGTTGTCACTAAGCGGTATATCAAACACGCATAGGACATGCCAACCCTCGTCCCTGTAGTACGAAAGGCCCTCAAAATCTACTGTCATATGAAGGAAGGCAAATCAATGGAGTCGCCATGCAGAAGGACATAAAGAAAACGAGCCTTCTCCATCGATAATGAAGAAATGTGGGAGACAGGCTATATGTTCGTGCACACAATGCGCAACAAAATCTGGTGCTCGATCAGAAGAGAACCGGTGCGAATCACACCTGAACTTCCCCCCAACGGTGTGTTAAACATCGTCGAACGGACTAACGAATCCGTCGGAAGTTAATCAGGAGTAAGGTAGGGAAATATGGGGTGGACGACCAGGGGAATATGAATAAGACTCGAGATAACGTCCGGAGTAATCTTAATTGTCTTACCTAAAAAGAAAAACCTTAAAAGTCGAACCACTAACGTCATGGATGTTAGCGTAGAACTCCTGAACTAATAGACTTAGCTGTGGTACTAGCTCTATCAATAAAGGCTCCCAATCCTGAGAAGTGAAAATAGCAACGATGTCAGGGGATATGTCAGACATAATGACATCGCCCTCAAAAGGAACGGAACGCAAAAAAAACTGTGACCCAAATATGTCTTGGGCGACAGAGTAGATAAACCTAGACCTACTATAGGAAGTTGAGGTACTAGAAGTGAAAGGGGTCGTAGTGCTCTAGGCGATACCTGAAAGAAATAAATCACAACATTAAAACCTTGATATACAATGAACTAATGCATGATATGCATGAATGCACGCAAAACGAGGTAAGTATGACAACATGCAACGTGCCCTAACATGAATGCATGACAACATGCAGTGATGCTTAGACGTAAGTAATGTGAAGACATGACGCATGCCGTGATGTCTAGACGCAGGGACGTGATGTCTTGACGTTACCGTGCGGTGTCAATATGAACACACGACTCCAACACGCAAACCGACACCAACAAGCCACACACTCCAACCAACAACATACAATCCCAAACGAATTCAACTATGCAAAGATCAAAATCGACTCTAAAGCAAAATGCACTCCAAAATCAACCAAATCAATGACCAAAGTCTCAACGCTCCCAAATCACCACACATATTTACCTAATCCGATGTCATTATCATCAACAAAAAATGCAATGTGGTTGACTAAAGTGAAGAACAAGCAAAACAACACCAACAATATGCAAAAACCACATCAAAACCCCGATTTTCATTGAACAATCATGCAACAAAAGGTCATAAACTATAACAATGTTCAAAATGTGCAATGCAACATTAATTACCCAATCAATAATGACCAAAACACGAAAAACTTCAAAGGAAATTGCAAAAATTAGTGAAAAGTCACAAATTTAGAAATTTACCGTTCAAATTCGATGTTTTGATGAAATGCCAACTCAACCAAGTGATGTGTGACGAACAAAATGATGTGAAAGCAATAATTTTGGGTGGGTGTTTCGAATTGTGTAGAAATCAAGTGAAAGAAATTGAAAACATGCGTGAAAACCCATAAAAATGACATTTTGATTAAAAAACACAGTCTGTCGCTCGAGCGAGTGTCAAGCGACAAGCGAGCGAGATAACTTCTATTGCTGTCGCTCGAGCGTGTTTAGCGATAAGCTGACGAAAAAGGCAAATGACAAAAATAGCACTTAAATTTTAAAAATTAAGAACAATAGCATTTTTTTTCATAACACGGAAATTTAGCAAATTAAGTTCATGACACTTCGATAATTACTGTTCCAATTACATTCGTCTAAATTAGTTTTAAACCACAGTGATATATCAGGAGGTATAACTACACTAGCAACAGTTGTTGTAGGCGGAGCCCACCCATTTTGAACGCTAATCCAAATACGTTCATCTAAAACTTTAAGAAAAGCTCTCATTCAAACTTTTCAGTAAGCATAATTGCCTTCGTCGAATAACGGAGGTACGGACAATGACTGACTCATCTAGAATAATGTAATAAGTGTCAAGAATTGATATAAGACTCTGATACCAATTGAAAAAACGTGTAGTTCGACCATAACAATACTTAGAGGGGGTGAATAGGTATTATATGTGAAATTAAAATATTAATTAATTAGCAACATGTCACCAATTAATTATCTATAGATGGTTATTCAATCACGTCAATTTAATCATATATTTAAATACTGTAGACAATCAAAACAATAAATAAAGCAGTATATAAGACACGGATGATCACTGAGAAACCCAACTGGAAACAATTTTGGGAACTTTGCAGACAATCTACTATAAACGATTTTAACAACTTACAGTCTTTCAGACTAGATGATTCGTACTATATGATCTCCCGACTGCACTCCTTACAGCTCTCCCTGAATCCCGTGCTCTCCCGCACCAATTCTTAATTGTTGTTGCCAAAACTCCCCGTGGAATCTGCTACGCTTGGATCAACGAAGAGCACCTTGTTCTTCACATACTAAAACTCCAGTCAACTTCCCTCGATTTTCAGAACTCTGACCAAATGTAAATGAAATGCAGTTTAGTATTTGGATTATTGGAACGATGTTTTTCTCACCAAAACAGTTAAAATAGACGAATGTTGAAAGATAAAATAGAATGAATCTCTCATAGATGAAGTTCTCTCAATATTCAACTTTGCAAATTTTTGTACAGATGTGTTTTGGTATATATAGGTAGGTTAGGAAACGAATGTGTCAGGTAAAAATCCTTTAAATTGCGAAATAATTTTTTTCCGGATAACCATGTCTCTCGAGTAAGGGTTCGCGACGGTCGAGCGACAACCTGTCGCTCGAGCGAAGGAAGGGCGATAATCCGCGACGATAGCCAAACCTTGGTGACAGTCTAGCGAAATCCTACACCTAATATATTTGTACATTACTCCTTGACTTTTAAATATAGTACAATTCAATCCTTTTATTTATAGAATTGTCAATTACAAAACATCTAAAATCTAACAAGAAGGAAATAGAAAATATTTATGATGTCCTGTCTTAAAAATTGCCTTTTGACGGAAGAAAGTAAAATAAATGTTAGGCTCATGTTATCGCGGGCGGAACATTGAAGGTCCCACCTTGTTTCCCGTCTCATCGAATGCTAAAGTCATCATTAACCGAAGTTCTAATCTCTTCTCTCTCATATATATATATATATATACATGTGCTTGTTTCGGCATGATGAATATTAAACTGAGGCGTAAAGATGTCTAAAGCTTTTCTCATTTTTATGTTCACCTTGACGATATTACTTTTCTTCAAAGCAACAATTATTTTAGCACGGAGTGGATATCTCCCTGAGGAGGAAAGTAAGGATCGTTTCTTTTATGTAAACCATTTCTTTCTTTTCCATTCACTTTTTAGCCTTCCATTAAATTTCAGGTTATTTCTAAAAATCCGCTTTGATCAACATGAATCCGATCGCATTTCTATTTTTGAATAGAGTTCTGATTTTTGCAGAGAATGCTCTTCGCGAAATAGCTCAACAGTTGGACAAAAAGGACTGGGACTTCAACCTGAATCCTTGTGATAAAAGCTCAAACTGGTTAACAAATAAAATACCCAGTATGCCGTTGTACAACAATTCCATCATCTGCAATTGCTCTTTCCCTGGTGGTATATGCCACGTAAAAACGATGTAGGTTTTCCCGCTGAAGAAATTTGTCATCTTTTTCATTAGTTTAAAACTGATTTAGAAATAGCAATTTGTTCTATAAAATTGCAAGGAATCAGGAACCACACAGAGAATATATTCTGCTTCTATTGATCTTGTAGCAGCTAAATATGGGGTTTTTACTATCGGATTTTGAGACATGGAATACCATATGATGGTTGGTTAGCTGTTTGTCATTTCTTAAAATGATATTTTAAGTTGGAATTATTGTACTTATATCATGCTTAAACCTCAATAGAACTTATGCTGCCTAGTAATCAAACTTGACATTTATAGTCTGTTTTATATTGCTAGTCTCTATCTTCATCGTTTTTAACCAGGATTTGCTCTTAATATATGTATAGGAATTTCTGCAATAAACTGTCTTAGTGATATAACCATAAAAAAGTTCTTTTTCTCCATTCAGTCAAGCATACAACTGTATTTTTCACCATGTCAATGTTTCAAGTTACTTTTTTGATTGATAAGTTCAAGTTGAAAATGAAATCTCACAACGACGTTTGTAGTGTTTTCTAGATGAAGCCACTCTAACAAGTTGTTTTAATTCAACCAATCTATACATTTAGCCCCTATTTATAGTAGGATTAAAATCTATATCTTTATAATCTAAGTAAAAATTAACAATTAATTTTAACCGCGTATTTTATGGGATTCACAACTTTTCAACCGCACATTTAATCAACTTTTATCAAAATTTGCTAAAAATAATCCCACCAAACATGAGTTTAATATATTGTATCGTTTCCTTCGAAATCCATTCGGAATGATTTTTTCGCTTTGTTTCTTTTACCTTTCAAGAAACTTAATTGTCGCACTTGTAAAATTTAGATGAGAACTTTTCAATTCAAAGTATGCTAAAGATAGCCTCTTTTTTCTTTACAAACAGATCTTTACAAGGACAGGATTTGGCAGGTGTCCTTCCGCCATCACTGGCAAAGTTACCCTACCTCAAGACAATGTAGCAAGATATTCCAAGTTTATTTTCAATTTATTAAATCTACTTAGCTTTTTGCTTCAAAAGGATAAGACAAGTATGGATCTCACTCTTAATCTATTGGCTGCAGTGATCTTACTTGCAACTACCTCAGTGGCACAATACCCAAAGATTGGGTTCATACCAAACTGGAAAACATGTGAGCTACTTCGTAGTTGATTTTTGGCAATGATGTAATTTCTACATCCTCAGTTAACGATGAAGTATATGTGATGTAGGTATCTTAGCGTGAACCGCTTATCTGGACCCATACCGAAATACTTGGGAAACATAACTAGCCTTGTAATTATGTGAGTTCCTATATATCTAGCAATCTCCCCCACTATATATATCAATTGATCCCTTGATCTATCTATATCTAAAACTCTCTACATATGATCACTCAGACACTCACACAAAAACAAGCAAACACCACGAATGTTCTGTTTGATAGTGGATATATTTTCTTGGAACTCTAATTGTAATTTTGAATCAATTCAACTTTCAGGGACTTGCTGAGTAACAGGTTTAGCGGGACCATTCCACCAGAACTAGGGAAGCTGCTCAATTTAGCTAATCTGTAAGACCTTGTCGATCATCCAAATCTTAATAAATTAACTGATTGAATTTATATAGGGTAAGTTAAAGTAATGAGGTTCAAAGGTGTTCGGGGGTTTAGTCTTGAGATGATGTTTAAACGAAGTAAAAGTTGGAATATTGCAAAAATTCTAACTTAAACTGTACCGACTTCAAGGCACGTAACAAATATTGCTTTTCTTAAGACCTTTTATTTGTTTCCACCAATTTGTGATGCACACGGGAATAGAAAATTCACCTCCAAGATACAATGAAGCCTCTTAGTGTTGTCTGCATTTTGTACTCATGGAGGCAACCGAATACCAAAGAATTCAAAGTCTACTCCGAAGTTTCTATTTTATCTCTGCAGTATGATAACTACAAACAATATTTGAGAAGATATGAGTGCACAAAAGTTGATATTTTGGATATAAATAAGTGTAGAAAATGGTAGAGTGAAAACTGATTTCAAATGTCAGTTAGGGACGAAAACACACCATTAATGGTGTCGCTTGACAGCACTGGTACACTAGCCGACAGTGCACCTGCACCAACCAGGCAGCGCATGCGCTGCCATTACTCAACTAGCGCAGATGCACTCCTTTGGCATACCTGCACTAGTTTATGTTGCAAACTAACCCGAGTTTTGGTCCATTTCTTCGTCTCTTGTTGTTGTTCTATCTTGATCCAATGCTTCTTGAAGTATTTCCCTCCTTGATTAATCTACCAGTGTATAAATAACATTCATTAGGAAATTACTCCAACAATCCTCCACAATTTTCAAAATGAATGATAGTTTTGAAAATCTATCATCCAGAATTGAAAATCTATCTTGTAAACTTCATAAACTTTAAGCAGAAATGAAGGTGTCTTTTGGATTTCAACCTTAGTGAAATTGTTGAAAAAATATTTAATCAAGGTAATATGGTAGACAAGCTTTGAACTAGCAACCCTATATGGCTAAGCCTGAATTTTCATGAATGTCTTAAGTAGCTATCCAAGCCACTTTAAAGATGGCACCATCCCTGAACTCATATAGATAGACTTAATCAAGAATACTCAAGTAACTAGATTATTCCATCGATATTCTAATAAAAGCCAAGTAATTTATCTTTTCCCTTATTGTCATGTGTTCCAACCACACTTACATAGGTACAAAATGAATAGTTCTTGGAATCACCTGTTTGATATACTTTACTCATCGAACCTAAGAACTTAGATGTTTCAAGTGACTTACATTCCAATCCTATGACATTTAACGAATCAAGGCCTTATATAAATTGTAACATGCCATAGCCAGATTATTTCAATCCATTGATCTTGTATAATTAATTACTTAAATCAAGATCTATTAGTTAAGTCACATATACATTTATCAATTATAATAAGGACATCTAATCACTTAATTTACGTGAATCAATATTTAATTCTCGTAAAAAAAGAACAAAGAGTCAACATCTTTGATCAAGCAATCCATTCAATCTCCTTCACTAATTTCTAGGACCTGAGTTTTACACTGCTATTGAAGATCGACTAGGTCCTGAATCAATGAGTTTGTTGTGCTAGTTCCTTTTCCAAAATCGAATCCTTTGGGGAAGATATATACTAACATTTATGTCCAACAATTTAAATGATGGAACATTTTATGATATACAAGTTACGTACAAATTTTAAACTCGCATATCATAGAAATTAATCTTTCTAAATATACAACATTTTGTACTAACGCTATTAGTTTGCTATCCAAACTAATTTTATGACTAACAGAAACATATTCAAAATTTTGCCTATGTAATCTTTTATTTCAAGTAACTTGACAAAAAGTTTTCTTTAAATTTTTGTTGAGAAAATGGTCCTCCGAAGAAGATATCAAGACCTCCAACGATGTTTTCAAAAGAGAGTATAAGAAATTCCAGATATATATATGTAACAATCGAAAAACAGGAAGAATAAGAATATATAAACAAGACTTGAATCACATAGAATGTTGTCATAAAAGCTATATTTGCCCCATCTCGGTAATGAGAATGCTAAATGACCAACATGCAAATAGCTTTAGCGAATTTCAAATCTAGAATCCGGGTTGCTATTAGCACAATTAAAACCTGGAAGGAAGGAACAAGAAGNGAATAAGAATATATAAACAAGACTTGAATCACATAGAATGTTGTCATAAAAGCTATATTTGCGCCATCTCGGTAATGAGAATGCTAAATGACCAACATGCAAATAGCTTTAGCGAATTTCAAATCTAGAATCCGGGTTGCTATTAGCACAATTAAAACCTGGAAGGAAGGAACAAGAAGAGAATATAAAGAATAATTCTAAGTTTTAATTTGAGAGAGTTTGGGGATAAAACTCAAAGTATAAAGTGAGAATTGATATATTTAAAACATGGATTCTATCCCTATATATAGAATTCCATCATACTCCTTCGTATGGGTGCCAACTGCCAACCATCCATGAAAAGATGGAAGAATTGATCAAAAGGTGCCAAAACAGAAAAATCAAAAACTAGCGCTTGTGCGTACGCATAGGCAAAACCGTGCATACGCATAGTAGAGAAAACTCTGCCTCAGTTCTTCTCAACTCCAAGTATGCGTACCCACGTCCAAATGGCAACAATGAAATAACGTCTTAAAATTGTTGGTGGAATTAGTCTTGAGATGATAAGTAGACGAACTAGAAGTTGGAATATTGAAGAAATTCAAACTTAAACAATACCTGCTTCAAATGCCCTTGAGATGTTATTTGTCCTCACCAATCTGTAATTTAAACGAGACTGCAAATATGCCTCCACAATATAATGAATCCTTTTTGTGTTTTCTGCGTTGTACAAGCATGAAGACAATTCAAACATCAAAGAATCTGAAGACTATACTCGAAGTTTGTACTTTATCTCTGCAGCACGATGAAGTACAAACAATAATTAAAAAAAAAAAATGAATGCACAAAGTTGGTATTGGACGTAAGAAAGTGTAGAAAATTTTAGAGTGAAAACTGATTTTAGTTTCATGTATCGTGATGCCCAGCACAGGCATCGCCCTGCGCCATCCAGGCAGTGCAGGTGCACTGCCATGTACTCAGCTAGCACATGTGCGCTAGCCTTTCGCCCACTAGTTTGTGTTTGAAAGCTGGCTCAAGTTTTGGTTCATTCCCTTGTCTCTAGTTCTTGTCTCATCTTAATCCAGCGCTTCTTGAATTATATTTCCTTCCTTAATTTAATCTACCAATGTGTAAACGACATTTTTTTTGAAAATTACTCCAACAAAAGTTGGGGACAGTGGCTGTAATTTACCCATTTATGTAACTTGTCTTTTTGTCATTGCAGCATTCTAAGTGATAACAATCTCACCGGTGAGTTGCCGATTGAATTAAATAATCTCAAAATGTTGACAGAACTGTAAGTATTTTACCTTCAAGTATAAAATTTTTTATCCGAAAAAGTGATACTGCTTTCTTCTTTTTTAATGATAACATGTCTTTCGGGGCCCAATGCAGTAGGATAAGCAGTAACAACTTCACTGGAAAATTACCTAATTTCCAGGGCTGGGCAAACCTTCGGAAGTTGTAAGTCCAATCCTAAATGAAAATTTTCCAAAATGCAGAATTTTTATTTGCGACTTTTGTTTACTTGACATTATTATCAACAGAGAGATGCAAGGAAGTGGTTTTGAAGGACCCATACCTTCTAGTATTTCCAACTTGAAAAATTTAACTGAACTGTGAGTTGAAACCTATACAGTCAGATTTCAATTTGTCAATATTTATCGTTAGGTTCATTTACTGAACATTGATAGTAAAGATGACAACTGATCTAGTGTGATATCTATGCTCTGCAGAAGGATTAGTGACTTGAATGAAGGTGCTTCAAAAACGTTTCCACTGCTAAGAGACATGAAAATGATGGAGAAGTTGTGAGTAAATGTCATTAAATCAATAAACAACTTAGAGTTCGATAATTTCTATCAGAACCATATTATTTTATACATATGTTGTGTGCTTGCAGGATGTTAAGGAGTTGTAACATATCTGGATCAATTCCTAGCTACCTCGCAGATATGGCAGGATTGAGGTATCTGTAAGTAATGATTCTAGCAGTAGTACCTCTTTTCTTCTTTTTAACTTTACACTCCACATCATACTCGTTTCAGTATTCTCATGGCTAAATGCCAACTCTATGAGTTACTCAAAAGAATATTTCCAGCAGTTCCTGGTCCTGGACTCCCTCTAGCATTTTAGTCTTTTTTTTTTTTTCTCTTTTCATATTTAGAGAAGTTAATTGTTCATAGGATTTTAACGTTCAAGAGTTGCATAAACTTTTCTCACAACCACAGTTCTTATTTCCTCTTCTTTTATTCTGGAAATCACCATTTATTTGGGAGGCATTGGAACTGTTAACAATCTAACCAGGTAGGTAATCACAAGAACACAAGATGTACAGGAAAACCACGGGAAGAGGCAGGGAGTTGACTAATCAAAAGTAAAGAATTATAATATGTTAGATTGAATCTCACTAGACTCTCTGCTGGATATCTCTATCTGCGAGTCTTTCTCTATAAACAAGATCCTCTCTTTTGTTATGTTCTCACTCTTTCAAAAATGTTTAATACCCCACATATTTATAATGTAAAATCTCTAACATACTAGGAGAATTAATACGTCAAGAGTTTAATATAAGATGAAATCCCTATATAATGGGTAAAACCAATAATGAAATACTTAAGAGGTTGAATAGGAGTCCAAAAACTGCCAAAATCGAGAAACCTAATTTCCCCGGATAACATTGTCGCTCGAGCAGCCTAGCTCGCTGCCAAGGCAGCGCTCGAGTGCTGCATCCATAGCGCTCAGACACTGCATTTGGGGACAATACTACCAAAACACTCCGAATGGTGCCTAGGCGCCTGGATTGGGTGCCAAATATCTGTCCAAAATATGTCCTTGGTCCAATTTTTGTCTTCTTTGACACCCTGTAATCTTCTACTTTTTCAAGGCTTCTCCAAAACAAACAAACAACTCAAAATATTCCTCCAAAAGTATTTCTAATCAAATACTTAACAAGAATTTGGGTCACGCTAAAATTGTAACAGGTTCTAACAGGAACTTCCATTGTTACTTGTTGAAGATAGTAACCAAAATCATGAATTTTCTGTACTCCGTGCCACAAAAAACACTGCTTGAATATAATTTGTGTAATTGTGTGTGTGGTGGCTATGTGAAAAGACGGAGGATCGACGAAGTGCATTTTCAGATTGTGAAGTTTCATACCATACAAGAGCTTGCCACAGTAGTATTTCCCAAGACCAATATTAAGAGTAATTTTGTTTCTTTTCCTGTGCTTCCATTGCTTTTGTGCACATCTTTTATCTTTCTTTCTGGATATCATACAAAATTTAGGTCATTTTTCTGCATTATGATAAATATGCACTGCCATATTGTTCTTAAGCTGAGAAAGTCTGTGCTTGATCATAAGATATGCTCTTGTGGTGTATTCACAGAGATCTGAGCTTTAACAAGTTAAAAGGAGAGGTTCCAAATTTAGAAGGCCTATCAAGTCTAAAGTTCGTGTAAGTAAATTATTATGATATTATTCAATTGATTTGTACGAAAGCCTTGGTCTGTCATTCACGGGTCATACATAGAAGCATGACAATGGAAGACGTTGTTCATGTTCAAATCCTAAATCCTGCTTTTTATTTCCAAACAAGTAATAAGGACCACTGTAACCAAACTTAAGGATTTCCAGTTCATATTCAATCCTTAGTATTCAAGCGTCATTCAAATATGCCCCTATACATCTGTTCTTTCATGATATTCCGTTCATCATTCATGTTCTTTTGCTTTCAGTATTTAGTTTGTAATCTAACTTTTGATTGTATTTGAATTTTGTGTTTGTGATTAGCTATCTGACTAGTAACTTTCTTACTGGGAAAATTCCAGACTGGATCATGAGCAAAAGTGACGAGTAGTAAGTTCACTTCTATGTTTTTTATTATACAAAATATCTCTGTGATTTGATAGCAGCATTGTCCATCATACATGACCGTGTCCTCAAATTCATACATAAATGGGATTTCCCCATTTCTCTTAGGATCTCTATTGACATCTTTGTATCCAGACACACTCTTTCCATCATTTTGTTTAAGCTTACCTTAAGATATGGAACAAGTCTCATAAGTTCAAAAACAATTTATTTCTCATTTTTACTCTAGTCACTACATATTGCTGGACTTCTATCCCTATGTCATTTATTGGTTCTTTTCTTTCATTTTTTTGGTGGATTGAAATAAGTTCTAAAAGAGATATTACGTGCATTTGCAGCCACATAGATCTTTCTTACAATAACTTCAATGAGACTTCTGTACCAACAACTTGCAAGGAAACTCTGTATGCCCCAATTTTTCTTCACATGCTTTCTTTTTGTATGCTTCTTCATAGGCCTTTAATCTGTTTTCTTCTTTTCTTTCTGCATCAGAAACTTGTTCAGAAGCTTTAGTGGAGTAAACAGTTCGTAAGTTTTTAAGTTTCTTCTTATGTAGTTAGAAGATTATTGCGACTTCAACATAACTTTGTATACCATATTATTCATTTTGCCCCTTTCCATATGACTTAACACAGAGAACTTGGGAAGTGCCTCATTCCTTGTTCAAAGGGTAGGTACTTCATTTTACAAGATAAGCCTCGATTGTTCACTCGAATCTCATCGTCCAAGCATTTCTACGTAGTATGCCATCAAGTTAGCAACGTTACTCAACTTGAAAACTAAAAGCAAAAGGAATGCAGTAGTAATTTTAGATATCGTATATAGTTACAGTACTTCTGTCATTTTACAGTCCAAAGATTATAGCTTTAAGAACTTAAATCTGCTTTGGGTTTTCCCAGATTGGTATTCCTTTTATGTAAATTGTGGTGGAAGGGAAGCTATGATTGGCAAAAGAAAATTTGAAGCTGATGATCAACCAGGAGGTTCAGCAAAATTTGTTTACTCAAAAGAGAACTGGGGAACTAGTAGTACAGGACACTTCTGGGACTGGAACAAAACAAATGATGACTATACAACAAAAAACGTGTCTGTGCTGAAAATGAAGGACTCTGAACTCTATACAAATGCGCGTAAATCTCCTTTATCTCTCACTTATTACGGGCGTTGCTTAGCAAATGGAAACTACACCGTGACACTTCACTTTGCAGAGATAGTTTTCAGAGATAATGACTCTTTCCAGAGTCTTGGAAGACGGATATTTGACGTTTATATCCAGGTCAGTAAACAGTTTTTTAGTGCCATTTTACTGTTGCAATTTGACTCAACTTTTTCAACTTAATACAGGACGAACAGAAATTGAAAGATTTTGATATTGAAAAGGAAGCGAAAGGTGTTGATAAAGTTGTGAAAATACCATTTAATGTGATGGTTAAGAATAAAACTCTGGATATCCGGTTTCGCTTTTCTGGGAAAGGATCAACAGCCATCCCTAGCCGATGCCATTATGGCCCTTTGATATCTGCTATTTCCGTGGAATCTGGTAAGATAGTCTGTGTAATACCATTAAATTTATCATCAAATACCTCTCTCTCTCTCTCTCTTCATGTCAGTAAGATTTTTTTTTTTATCTTTTTATTTGAGAAAATATGCAATTTATCTGCGCGACCAGATAATCTTTTGCAACTTAAGTGACGTAACTCAGGTGTCGTTGGCACTTAAATAAGTACTCTATTATTTAATCTGCCATCTTTCTTTTTCACTTGCTATTGTTCTCAACTTTCCTATACCAACTCCTTTATGTGATTTTTTCTGGTGCTAGGCAAACTGAACACCATGTAACAAATTATTCTTTATTTCTTTCATTATATAGATTCTAAGCCTCCGTGGAAAGGAAAGAAAATTTTCATCCCAACAGGAGTAACAGCTTTGGCAATTTTTCTCATTCTCATTATTCTCATTTTTTCATGGTGGAAAGGCTATATAGGAGGCAGGATCTCAAGGGAACAAGGTGAACAAATAGACCTTTCTTAGTATTTAAGCAAGAATGTAAATTTTGAATTGTCGTATATAATTTCATGGATAGTTGTACAGTAGTAATGCATCAGATGACAACTATGGAAGTTACTCTCAGATTTAGGATAAATAATTTTTTCGTGGTGATGTGACCATGGTCAAGCAATAGATCAAAGAAAAACTAGAACGTGATCTCTTGTGAGGTTGCATATATGGACATGCAAATCTCA
>CAIGRS010058602.1:0-10916 GCA_903798395.1 Fraxinus floribunda | reverse complement strand
ATTGAGTACAAAACACTCAATCTCGTCTAGCACAGCCTGCAGGGCATAGAAGGGCAGCCTACAAGGCAGAGAAAGAATTATCAATACTCCAAAAAAAAAAGGTAGGCTGCAGAAGCAAGTGGATGAGTGACATCTAATAATTCCCAAGTCAATAAGTTGATTTTACATTTTTCACATCGATTAAATTTTCACACTTTTTAGGCAATAATTAATGCATGTCTTGTAGATCGAACATGACAATGTTCGAATATCTTACATTCTAATTAATGTTATCCTATCAAATGTGTCGAGTACACTCATTTTTGTCGTTCCGTTTCATTACGTGACCTTACAAACTTATGTACCCTTTTGCATGAATAACAGACCCTACTACGTTATCCACCGACGAAGCAAAGAATGTGTGGATGTGTGNATCCTATCAAATGTGTTGAGTACACTCATTTTTGTCGTTCCGTTTCATTACGTGACCTTACAAACTTATGTACCCTTTTGCATGAATAACAGACCCTACTACGTTATCCACCGATGAAGCAAAGAATGTGTGGATGTGTGTGAAGTGGTTCTATTGTGTTTCGGAGAGTAAACAATGTAGGGCATATCCCCAGTGTGGTATGAACCCCGCATGTTGTCGTACATTGACTTCTCCAAAAAAATCCACGCACCAGTTAGTTTCTTGCCCCTGAAAAATAAAAACCAACAAATTGGATTCGAAGACATGCCTCGAAAGAAGGCAACGGCGATTGTCATTTATTGGTTAGGTCTCATCCAGAAGAAGGTTATGGATAACACAAACTCTACGAGTTCTAGATGCACTGCTATGCAGTCCAATCATGTTCAGTATGAAGTACATTCAAAAACTATACATCCCAAAAAATCACCATATTCTTTTTTTTTTCATGAACAAAATGTAATCACCATATTCTTTTTTTTTCCCTTTTTTTTTTCATGAACAAAATGTAATGATACAGCCCACATTCTCGGTTAAACAGAACATTCTATTCGATCACAGATGCTTCTGCATTTTCAACATACAGGAGAGTAAATAGGGAGCAATAACATACACGTACAAAAAAAATGATGCCATTGTTTGACACCCTGCTACAAATCAAAACTTGAGATGAAGAGGAAATTGGATCACAACTCACCTAACTAATCCTCATAAGTAACAATCTTCTGCTTCTTCCACTTGTATGCNCTGCATTTTCAACATACAGGAGAGTAAATAGGGAGCAATAACATACACGTACAAAAAAAATGATGCCATTGTTTGACACCCTGCTACAAATCAAAACTTGAGATGAAGAGGAAATTGTATCACAACTCACCTAACTAATCCTCATCAGTAACAATCTTCTGCTTCTTCCACTTGTATGCTGCTTCCAAAATTTTGAGATTTGTCGTTTGTGTTTCTTCAGGGAAAAGATAATCAATGTACTCCTCATACCTGCAGATTTCAAAATTATTAGTACGGATTGCCCTCAGCGAATCAATTTTAATTGGCATTTCATGGCATTTGAACCGGGTAGGGTTCATCATGTGTTTACATATGAGCTGCCTAGCAAGCATAAATCTAGTCCCTTTTTTTGTAAGTTGGATTATCCAGTTCAGGACGCTATTATTTTAGAAGTTAATTCTTGACTAATTGTCTGTGCAGTCCCCTAAAGTAGCGTGCAAAAAACACGATATGCCTATATTGAGAAGGTAAACTCGAGTTTGAAACCCATCTTCCCAATAACTTGCTTATATGTTCATTTACAACTTAAGTCAACAAATTTCTCATCAGAGGATCTCCAACAAACTCTCTAAATATAGCCCCCGTTTGACACCCATTAATTTCTCATTCTCATTTTTCATTTCAACCACACATTCTCCTAATAAAATAATATTACACACAAATCAAAAAAAAATTATCACTTTTCCACCACACATTCTTACATCAATCACTATTCCAAAATTTCTCTTCAACTCAAAATGGGTTTCAAACAGGGGCATAATATGCTCTCTATAGAGTTTGTCATTCTCATTTTTCATTTCAACTACGCATTCTCCTAATAAAATAATATTACACACAAATAAAAAAAATTTCATCACTTTTTCACCACACATTCTTACATCAATCACTATTCCAAAAATTCTTTTCAACTCAAAATGGGTTTCAAACAGGGGCATAATATGCTCTCTATAGAGTTTATAAGCTATTTTAATTTTTTAAAATAGTGAATGGATTTGGCTCTCTAATTTGAAGAACCGAACCCACTTTATTCTTATTTTATAATGATTGCATATAAAAAATTACAAATTTCAATACTCTATTTCTTGAATTATGCGAATCATATTTGAATCAATTGGCTATTGACATAAAAAAAATATGTTAAAAAAAGATGAGGAGAAATCAATAAATATTTCTGGAAGAAAGCAAATGGTCAAAATAGAGAGTATTTTTGGAGTGTATAAAAAAAATTTACTTCTAAATTTAAAGATGCTCTCTATTATACCCTCTAAATTTAAAGATATTTTCTATTATATTTATAAGATGTTCTTTAAAAATAGAGAGTCTCTTGGAGATACTCTTATACTACACAAGGTTTGCATTAACAAGTCATTGGCTAGCACCTCTAAAATATTTGAGGAATCAATACAACAACCTAAGCAAGAAGTGGGCTTTTACCATTTAAGGTAAGTTCGTAACCACTAACTTCAACTCAAAGGTGACAAAACTGTGACAGTTAACAAAAACGTTTTTTTGAAAGGTAAAAATATAGAAAATTTTGTAATGAAAGTTAACAGAAACTAAACTAAAGAAAAGCAGAAACATGCAATGGCACCCACATGTATTTCCCATGGTCCACAAACAAACCAAAAGAGTAAAAATTACTAAATGAAATTATGACGACGTGACATCAAGTAAAGTTCACAGTAGACAATTAAGGAATAGACAAGGGAAGTTGAGAGCATACCCAGCAGGACCATCCTCGGTTTCGATATGCCTCCTCTTTTTGAGTTTCTTTGGAAGCTTAACACGGACCAAATCAATATCACCAAGCTCACCAAAGCTACTTTCCATATTCAACCACTCTTCCAAAAGCATTGCCCTTTCCTCCTTCAATTCAGGTGCAGAAGTTCTGAAATAGCTAAGGGCTCTTTCAAACACCCCTGATGAAGAGAGAGAGGGAGAGAGAGTATTTTACTAAAATGAAAAATAATAGGTTACTAGTAATAGGATGTATTAGGATCAATTTATCTTACCTCTAGCACGTTGAAGGCATTTTCTCTTCTGTTCATAATCACTTTCTTGCACATCTGAATCCTGGAAGCCCTCTTCCATAGCAGATGCCTCAAATTTGGCATAGCTAATCCACACCTTCAAGTGTTTTGTGCGGTTTAAAAGCCTCTCATAAAGAGCTCTAGTCCTTTCATATTCACCCTCTGATATCTCAAAGTCAATGTACGCCTGTATCAAAAAAATACTGAGTTTATATGTTGTAACTAACCATCAGCCTCCAGAGATAATAAAGAGGTAGACCGATCAAAACAAGCCAGATTTTCAAAATTTAAATTCAATATTTTCAACTTCATAGGAGGCTTGAAAATGCAGCAGCAAAACTTGTAGAGAGCGGACCAGAGTTACTTTTAAATTAAAAAATAATTCATTCTCAATCTTGCAGTACAGACATTTGAAATGACAAATATGACGACTTCTTTAATGAGATGCCTCAATAGTAGATCCTAAAAATTATTGTGCTCTATAATTCAATAACAAATCGACAGATGCCAGCCAAAAGGCCAAAATGCAGGCCGCTAGTAATTTTCTGAACAAAAGCATGGAGACACAATAGCAATACAAAATCTTTTCAAGGAAGATCAATGGTGTCGTACCTTCCACAACAACTCTGGCATGTCTAAAGCGGGTTGGTCAATTGCAAGCTCAAAAATAGATCTAGCTCTCTCAGTTTCAGCCAGGGATCTTTCCAACTCGGCAAACTTGCTCCAAGCGTAACAGTGTTCTGGTGACCATTCCAAATACTTCTGATACAGTTTTCGGCAACGATCAATGTTACCAAGTTGCAGCTCTATCTCAATGTATTTCTTAAATATCTGTTTGTAAATGCAAAAAGGACAACATTATACAGAAGAAAAAATAGCAATAAAACAACCTCAATGTGAAGACACGAGAAGAAAGAGGAAAAAGTATTATGTAATCAAACAACAGTGGTACCTTATCTTTTGGAGCTTTGCCAATTGCCGATCCAAGAATTAGTCGTGCTCGATCAAGATCTAACTGCCGTATTTCAAACTGGGCAGCCATCAACCAAATCTTCGCAAATGAAAATTTGTCATGAGGAATGATCTTGAGACACAAGCTGGTCAAATTTCAAAGTAAATCAGGAACTCAAAATCCAGATCAATTCTTATGAAGAAGCCACAAAGAATCAACAATGAAACTGCAAAATTTGGAAGATGTGCTTGCATTAAGTTTGAAGGTGTGAATAGACTGCACTTTTAAACTAACAAAAAAATCACTCTTTTGCTATTGTTGTCTTAGTTTTTTGGATGGCAACTGTAGGAAAAGTGAACCGTTTCTTGACTAAAATTGGTCATCATAGTAAAGTACATTACCTAACTGATTCATTATGCAACTGCATTTCATTATTAAGGAAAATATGAAACATCAATATGAAATGTGAAAACTTTTTTGATCTCAAATGATACTATATGAAACTCAAGAAAAAGTAAAATTATTGGAGACCCTTCTCAGCTTCAAGTTAATTAATTTGGCATAGCTTTTCAAGCAAGATTCACTAATCGGTCTAACCTTACCTCTAGGCGGGTTAAAAGCTCAAAGCTCATCTATTTAGGCATACCCCTTTTTCCTTTAAGATCAGGGAAACTTCTATATTTTCTTCAAAATTTCATGAGTTCTAAAATTAACTGAAATTCACCCAACAATAGCTGTCAACTGTGCAAAAGTACATGAAAACAAAGCCACCAGAGGCTAAACCAGAAAAGGAAAGCAAGCATATGTTACATCAAAGAGAAGCACTCGTATATAAAGCACCTTATATTCATTATATCCATTCAACAAGATTAAGCATAGTTATTACCAATGATGCACCGACACAAATACGTGTGCCGACACAAGATTTTTCAAAAAAGTACTGACACGCATCTTTGATACGTTGATTAAATTCTTTAAAATTCTTTATTTAGATGATATAAATTTAATTTTTTACTTATTATTAATTTTTCTTATTGAAATATTTTAACCATGAGTACATATTTGTTATTTAATAATAAGTTTTAGTTAAAAATATATAATATTTCAAATAAGAAAGGAAAAATGATCATAGTAGGGTATCCGAAGAGTGTCGGTATTCGACATGTATTGGACAAGGACACACTACCCTAGATAAAGTGTCCATGCTACAGAGGTTATTACTAAATGAACTTGCAGCAAAGTTGATATGCAATTATAAAAAAATCATAAGAATTCAAGCATGACCACCAACAAAGTGTACAGAAAGAGAATTGCATATATGTAGGGCTTTATTTTGTTTAACGTGTTGCATGTTTAAGTTATCACCACATAGGTAACTTGCTACCAAGCTAACTGAAAGATATCGCCACCACAAACTTGAGGCTTAAGTGCACAAAGTACATTGAGCCTAAAATTGCTTACCCTAGGGATTGCCTTCCTGTTCTTTGCAACTAGGTGCACTTTTAAGTTGCAACGACAGCCTTGTGTCTCATTTTGAACTTTCAAACCACCTAACCTCATGCTAGGGGAAATAGCCGGTGAATTGGAACTTTTCTAAATGCTTGTGAAGAAACCCACTATGGACTGCTCAATTGACCCAGCACACCGGTTCACCTACAAACTAAACAGCTATATCACGTTCTCGAGACCAACCACTAGTGAAATCTGGGAAGGTTTACAAACCATGCCTGATATTGGTTGTTTGTTAAAATTTACGTTCATGAAAGGGATAAGTAATTACTTCTATAGATCATATTTCTCTGTGATTGAACTAGGAAGTGGAGTAATGACTTTCATTTTCCTCAAATCATCACAACTCCAATAACTGGGCAATGCATTTGTGAAAAGTACACTGGAATAGTAACTATTTTAGTATTTACATCCGTTACTATTGAGCTTTCTTCACATTCTGTACCGTAAACCTCACTATGATACCTATTGGATGCTAGACATGACTCCCAATTTTCAACTTCTCGGTCTCTTCATTTTTAAATTACAAAAACCAGTGCTTCCAGCCATTCCTTTAAAACAAGTTACATTCATTCCTAACACTCCAAATCATCAACTACAACCTTCAACAAGGAGCTAATCAGTCCATGTCACATACCTTTTGGAGTAACAAAGGCCATGCCTTATGGGTATAGGGAGGGAGGCAAGTGAGCAGGAGCAAATCAATGGGCAGTCTTAGACAGTGAGCCCTTATTTTGAGATGAAACAATGGTAGAGAACGTAGGGGTTACGAGTGGAGATTACTTTTCCATTGTGCTTCATGTTCTGTAGCTTGCAAACATTCTATCTTGAATGTACTCCTTGATGATTTTTTCGTAGATTTTAGCCATATTAGGAATAATATCTACAGTTATGAAATTATAAAAGTACAGAAACCTAACAGTGTGGTTAAGATCAAGTTTCTTCCACATGATGACAATCATTAAAAAGAGTTAACACCAATCCATCTCTCCCTGAGATCTGCGAAGTAAAGAGTTAACACCAATCCATCTCTCCCATAGTTATTTTGTCTTAAAATGAAAGTTATGTTAGCACCCATATATAGGACGCAACTTTTATACCAAATGTAATATTAACATAATTCGCCTAGCAGTAAATGAGTGAGCAATAACAGCCCTCACTCAGATTCATGAGTAACTTGAGCATTAAATTTGACAAAGTAAATTTCACAGAATGACAGAATTTGCAAAAATTGCTACATCAAACTTACAATTTATGATCTTTAATAGTGCAAGAACTCTAACAAGAAGCTACTTTTATCACTCACTAAAACGAACATAACCATGAGTGCAATGTACCATCTGAAAACATAAGGCACTCTCAGATGAAATGCAGAAGTGATAACAAGCAATGTAGCTGCATTTTCGCGTGAAATGTCCCAGGCCATAATTTACTAGGCAAAGAAATTCCCTAGGATATTATGGTAAGGGCCCCAGATGATCCACATAAAAAAGCACAGATTGGTGATTTATTTTTATTTTTATTTTATTTTTTTTGCAAATGGCAGATAGAATCAGTCATATAATAAAAGACCATCACATATCAAAATATCTCACAAGATCAATGTCAGCTTACTTGTAAATGTTTCTTGTACGGTCTACATCTTGGGCATCCAGTTCTTCGTACAAAACATAATTAATCCTGAGCATACAAGTTCAACCAGTCAGAAAAATTTAAACTAAAAGAAAATGGTGTTCTTACATTTACAATTATGAATTCGATCTTACCACAAGTATATATACCGCTGCCAATAACGCTTCTCTTGAGCAGGAGGAATATTCGCAATGGCCCTCTCGTAAACATCTTCAATCCTTTCTTTATTTCCGGCACTCTCTTCTAACCTAATGTAATCAAACCATGCGTCATAATTAAGCGGGTTCTTCCTAACCTCATCTTCATACTGAAACCTCCTCTTCCCAACAATAGCATCCTCAATTCCTTCCCTGTCACCATATTGCTTCTCAAAGGCAACAAATTTTTTGTACAGTTCCTCTGCCCGCCCCTTGGGGATATGATCCAAGGCATATTTATATATACACCTTGCCCTCTCTGTTTCCTTACATTTCTCCTCAAACTCTGCAAACGCCACAAATAACTCCTCTGCCTCTTCGTCATCCCCCAACTTTTCCACTGCACGCTCATAACAACTCCTTGCACGTGGTATTTCTCCATTTTTCATCTCAAATTTTGCATACCTAATCCACGCGCCAACCTTTGGATGACAGTCTACAAAACGTTCAAAAATCTCTCTTGCCCTCTCGACCTCATTGTACCTTAACTCAAACTTTATATACGAAAGCCAGCCTTGTTGATCAGGCTGCCACGACATCCACCTCTCAAAAATTTGCCGTGCACCAGCAACATTGCCCAGCATCTCCTCCATGTGAATATACTTGTACCACAATTGATCCACCCTAGGCAACAACATAACGGCACGATCCCACACATTACGTGCATGGTTAACAAACTTGTTCTTCATCTCAAAGTCAGCATACTTCAACCACATCGTGTGATCACGATAATCCACCTCAAGCGCACGCTCCCATACCGACCTAGCTCGAGTAAAATCTTTCTGGGACTCCTCCCACTTAGCATATTTCACCCAAACGCTTTTATTCCATCGGACTCTTCGTATTAGGTCCTCATTTTCCTTGCGCTTACGGAGCCGGTAATCGCCGAGCTCAGTGGAGTCGGTGATTTTCTGCTTGGGGGGCCGGATTTCAGCCTCCTGGCGCTCACGGGCCTCACGTAGAATTTGCTCCGCGGTGATTTGAATCTGGGCAGGGGTCTTGTTCTTCACGCGGGTGGGTCGGGGGAGCTTCACCTCCGTTTCTTTTCGAGTCAGGTACCCTAATGTCGGATCGGAATCTCTTGATGAAGCCATGGCTGTAACTATCCCAGTACCTGGCCACGCTTCTGTATATGTGTGCGTGTGTACTGTGAGTGATAGTGAGTAGAGAATAGAGGAATTTCGATGAAGAAGGATAAGAATTAGGGTTCTTGGGAGTATTTAATTAGAATTGGGGATAAAGGAAGGGAGAAATTGCAATTTCGGGTCGTTTGCTTAGCCCATTTGGTCCTATTAAAATTATAATGAAGTTTTTTCCCCTTTTTTCTTTTTTTTTATTTTTCTTTTTATTTTTTCTCTTCCGATCACTCAATTCTCTACTATAATAATATTACACGTAAACAGAAAAATTTTATTTCTTTCTCAATCATTTATTATTCAAAAAATATTATTCCAAAAATCATAATATTAAATAACATGGATCCAAACATGGTCCTATTAAATTAAAATTTATTTTTTTTTCTTTTTAATCGATTTACACATTTTTCAATAAAAAAATACTACATATAAATTTTTTTAAAAAATTCTTTTTTTTCAAGTACACGTCCTTGGTGTGTTTACTTTCTGGCCCATAAACTTTTCAAATTCTTTTCCAATTCTAGCCCATTTTTTACTCCATTAATTTCAAAATGAAGTTTTCATTTGCTTTTTTGAACCATACATTTTTTAATAAAATAATTAAGTCTCTGTTTGAACCACATTATTTTTTTCATACTCATTCTTCAATTAAAAAATATTTTTTATTATATCAATAATTTTTCCTTCTTTTTCAACCACATATTCCCTATCATATTAACCAAAAAATGTATTATTGAAGCAAAAATGTGCACCAAACAGGGGTATATAAACTAAAAAAAAATTCTTATTTTTCAACTACACATTCCTTAAAAAAAAAATCACTATTATAATGTTAAGAAATATAGTATTATTTTATTTTATTTTTATTAAGGGTAGAATAGTCTTTTTAGTTTCATATCATATATATAGTCTCTTTATATTTAGGTTAAATCATCTTTTTGTATTCAATTTTTCATTATACATAGTTAATGAAACTCTAGCATCCCTTTTCTTTTTCTTTTCTTTCAATTAATTAACATATAAAATACTTTTTTTTTCTCGAACACTAACTATGATGGAGCTCTAGTAATTGAATATTAAATTTTCTCTCTTTAAAACCAAAATTTATTCGATAAAAATAAAAGAAAAGCACTATGTCCCTTCTTACATATGTATTTTAAACTTTATTTTTGTTCCCCTAAAAAATGTAGTTCGGAAACAAAAAATAAGCTTTCGATTAATTTACACGGCATCGATATTGTAATTTTATAGACAACAATTTATGAGATGAATAACTCTACTTGTACATAATTTGGGTTACATAATGGTGTCCATACACTCAAATGGGTGGGGTCCACTGGAATATTTTTTTCAAGCGAACCCTACCCCATGTGAGTGTATGGATACCATTATGTACACCAAATTATGTACACTAAGCATCACTTTTCCTTGAATTATTAGGCAATGTTTTATGGTTGAAAATATTTCCAGTAATTGGGCCAACCTCATTTCATCATTGCCCATATGGATTAGATGCATTTCATCATTGCCCATATGGATTAGATGCAATTGACAAAAATGACATCACAACTCGTTAAGATTCATTCGCACGTACTTGAAAAATTACCAAGTAGAAAATTAAAAAAAAATGATTGAAAATGTATTATAGGACATTGACATCGAGTTGTACTCTTTGATCAACAAAACGAATCAATATCTTGTCCATGGTTATCGATGATATGCATACTTCGCACATGTGTCTATACTCAAGCCTCGAGTCGACCAGAAATGTAATGGCATACAATCGAACCCTTGGGACCTTCTTCAACCCCTGGGACTCGATCGGACTTCGGGTTAGTTGTCTAGCTATTACTTCTCTTTTGTTCAATTCTTTACTGGCACGAGGAATCTTTTTATGGCGGTTCTTCCTCGCTTCTTGTTTTACCGATGAAGTCACTTTAGTGGTGTTTTTGCTTGTTGGTCTACTTCCGTACACTTCACATGAGAGTCAAGGAACTTTGAGCATCGTGTATTACGTTGACCAACTGAGCCGAGCTCCAATACAGAGCTGACGCTTGTATAGTGAACTCAAGGGGATTCAGTCAAAGTCAACTCCATATACCTCAGGTCAAGCTAGCGAATGGGCTCAACGCAGTTCGACATGACCGTCAATTTAGTCAGCCTATATAGGTTCTCTTTTGCCGAGTGTGCGCCACGTTAGATTTGTTGGAAAATATATGGCAAGAT
>CAIGRS010058559.1:0-11196 GCA_903798395.1 Fraxinus floribunda | reverse complement strand
ACCCTTATTTCTTTACTACTTCTAATTATAATTTACTACTAATTATCGATAATTAAATGAGGGTAAACTAGAAAAGTTTTGATGAAATCTCTTTTTCAATAATATTAAATAAGATTTCTTAATCCATGTGAAAAACAAAACAAACTTATATAAATGGGATGGAGTGAGTAATAATTTTACACATAGAGAGTTTACAAGTGCGTGATAGAGTTGTAGAAGGCTCATCTTCATATTGGGGCTCAGTACCATTTCTAATCTTACGTGTATACGAGATTCTCGCGCGTCAACTTGATCACATACAAATGATTTTCGTTTTTAAAACATTACTTACCCCATGTTTGATAGGAGGATTCATTTGAAAATAAATTTCATGAAAACTGAGTTTTAAAGGAGATGTGATTTAAAAAAAAAAAAAGATTTTATGTTCAAAACTATTTTAGTAGGATAAATAATTTGAAAAATGGGGTTCAATTTTAATTTTAACTTTCAATATTAGGTTGTCAATAATGCTGCTCGTTTGTGGGAAAGGCATGTTTGTCCCTCTCAATCAATCATAATTTGTCACGACATTGGAAAGTTGAAGCCCGAAGTTCGATGCTTCAAACATGAAAAACTTCCAAGTTTCATTAATCAACTCCAATTCAAATAATATGCATGTAAAGTTTTCATTTTTTTTTTTCCTTTTAATTTTTACTTTTCTCAATCCTTCCAATACATGCCCAACAAACTCATCGCTTGCATCGGACGGCAAAATACGAGTGCACGATAAGATTATAAATAGGTTTTCAATAGGACTTTAAACATGCAATTCGTACATTAAACTGAGCATTTGTTTGGTGTCCACTGTTTTAAATTTCTTTTTGTTATAAGATCATTTTTAATTTTGACACAATAAAATTTATGAACGTAATTCCAAAAAAATTTCCTACTTTCTAATCACACATTCTCCTAAAAATATTGTTTAAAACTTTTTTTTAAAAAAAAATAATGGGCAACCAACCAGAGCCGAATAAGATCGAGAATCAAGAAAGAAAGTACATGTTAAAAAAATTATAAATTATTATTCGAGTATGCCTAATTGAATCTAAAAAATATAGTATAAGTTATTCTAATTTGACTCGGCTTGGTTTGACAACCATCAAATGAGAAAAATCATGTTTTGAATATTGATTTTTAAGAAAATGTGTAGTTAAAAAGTAGGAGAGATTTTAAATTTATGTGCAGAATAATTTATTGTATGAATATATGATGAAAAATGAGTACGTAGAAAAAAGAATTTAAAAATAATGATTGTCAAATAGGGGCTAAATAACATAAAGGAATATAAAAGGGTGGACCATAAAGCTACAAATTAGGCTATGAGCCATCCTAAAGTTTGGTCAAAGTAGAAATTACATCTAACCAATTTTGTTTTATGTTAACATTTCAAAAATCAAATTTAAGGTTTCTTTATACAAAAATCAGATAATAATTAAATATTAATAATGATATTACAAAATTTAAATTAATATATATACACACCCTACCTCCATTCACCACCACTAAGTTTCATTCTAAATCTCTCTCTCTCTCTCTCTCTCAACCCATTGGAGGCACTGTCGGAGCGGCACAGTGGAATGCACTTCAACAAGTCTGCTTTTCACTGCGACAGTATGCCTGTTGCATGCGAAGTTGCACAAACGTGCATCAACGATTTTATCCTTTCATTGCTCATTAGAGGCCTTCTAGCAGCCGACTTTGTTTCTATCTTCTTTTGAGTGGATTTGTGGTGTATTGAGGTGTCAGTGCATGTGGCGATGATGGTGGCTTGTTTATGAACTTTGTTGTTGGTGGTGATGGTTGTGGTGTATTGATGTGTAGGTGCAGGTTGTAGTAACATTGACCTTAATGTATTTAAGTAATAAAATATATTTTTTATTAACTATTTAATAAGTAAAATTTAATTAATATCTGATTTTTGAAAACGTATTTCTTAGATTAGGTGATTATTCATACTTTATGTCTTGTTTATGAGATTTTCCCTTGGTCATAAAATTGTCTTTAGAAAACATGGTCAAACTCAAAATCCCAAGTCCTTCAAGATGAATTGTGAAAATTTAAAAATTAATTATATTTACACCATAATTATAATTATTAGCATTACATTTTAATTTAAATGAAGATCATTAACTTTTACTTGCTCATTTTCATACTTAAGTCCCCAAATTTTCTCTTTGTAATTATATCATCAACCTTCTATGAATTAGTATATTTTGACCCTGGTGGTGACCAAAAAATCCGTTAGGAGGAAGTAAAAGACTTATTTGTCCCTCAAATTTTTAAATTAGTAAGATAACAAAATTTAGCGCCTGCGTTGGGAGAAATTTTCATCAATTTTGTAGTAAAAATCATACCGTTATACAGTAGCTGTAGCCACAATTATTGACCAATTTCAAGTAGAATGATCAAAAAATCCGTTAGGAGGAAGTAAAAGACTTGTATGTTACTCACATTTTTAAATTAGTAAGATAACGACAATTAGCATCTGTGCTGGGAGAAATTTTCATCAATTTTGTAGTAAAAATCATACCGTTATATAGTAGATGTAGCCACAATTATTGACCACTTTCAAGTAGAATGATCGATATGCTCATTTAACATTTTATTCAATATTCTTTAGAAAATGACAATTTTGGCATTTTGTTTCATTTGGAGTGAAAAATGACGGTGCAAATGGCGACCAATACATTTGCAACGATCATAAAATGGATTAAAATATGTCCAAAATTGCTACCAGACATGAGCTTAGTCAACTACCAAAGTCCGACAAATTTTTTTTCTCACCCTAACAAAATATTTGGACATAAATCGCCATAACAAACAAGATGTACTAATTAATTGAATATTAAATATTAGAATACGGTGAAAAAAGTTAAAACTACAAGTATTAAAGTAATTATAAATTGAAGACCTTCATTACAATGAAATGTGATGCAATTAATAAAATTAGACAGTACCTATCCACATTCTACCTAGTATCAAAAGTTTGGAAAACATTTTGAGAGATGCTACTGTGACACTGTTTTTGGGTTGGTGGCGCCCCTGTTTTTGAGTTGGTCACCAACCCTGTCAGAGCATCTTTTTTCAAACATTTTTTGTTGGTGAGGCATTGCATTCACATGTATTCATCCCTCTCTCTTCAACTAGCCGTGCTTACTTTTCACTATCGTGAATCATATGAGCTTTAGGATATTCCGTGAAACACACGACCTTCTTTATAAGCTAATTTCCTTAACTGTCCATGACCCAAATCAAAAGCTTTTTATCGCTATATTTTTTTCTAAAAAATAAGTGATTGAAATTAATTATAAACTTTAATTTAAATTAACATTTAAATTTAATCTATATCAAATAGGATTGATAAAAGTTCTTTTTTCTCTATAAGTGTAGTCCCAAAAAAAAAAAAAAATGGAGCCATAAATGGGAGGGACAAAGTTGAAAAGACTTGACTCGTGCCTTTTTCCCTCAAGGATTATGCGACTTTGCTTTTACAAAGTAATAGAAGTGTAAGTGACGATAGATGATAAAATGTGGGAGGGACAAAGTTGAAATTTGAAGAGACTTGACTCATGCCTTTCCCCTCAATTATTTCCCAAAATGTATGTTTGTACACGAGCAATTGCATGACCCTCCAAAAGCATTAGTTAATGGTTCCGTACATAGTGAGGTTATATCAATGAATCAAATCTTCCCACTACCTTATAGCTTTCTTTAAATCAAAAATTTTAAATCAATCTTTTACCTATAAATTTGCTTATTTTAGATATGGATCAAGGTTAATCTTAAATTTTCTTTAGTCCATGTTTGATCTTTTATTTTTATTTTTTCTCAAATTCAGTTTTAACCATATATTTCATGACGTCCACAATTTTTCAATTACGCATATCATCATTTTTTTTTCTCAAAAATCTTCTAAAACTTTGATATTTAGCTAAACCAAACATAAGCTTAGAAAGTGTTTGGTGTGGATTAAAATCAGATTTTTAGTGAATTGTGATAAAAGTTTTTGAAATGTGTGGTTGAAAATATGTGGGATCCATGAATGATGCGATCGATATTGATTGTTTAACTTTAACTTAAATTAAAATAAGATTTTAATCTGATTCAAACAGACTCTTAATATTTATTTATGACGTTAAATAATCACCGTTTATATCGGAGAAGCCATGCATCCCAAAAGAAGAATCTTCTAGCACAATCAAAATCATTCCTATTCCACACATCATGTTAAAAAGTAGAATCACAAATTTTTTGCTCACTTTTCTTTTATCAAGTTCCAAAATAAGTCGGTTAACAAAGTAGCATGTCTACATCTTTTAAGGGATATTCACCAAGCACGTGGCTTATACATAATTCAAGAGCAGCCACTTGAAGAATAGATGAAAACGAATACCACAACATAGAAACCCCACATAAAAAACAAAATCAGGATTTGTTTGGCTAAGGATGTAAAAAGCTAATCCATTTACAAAAAGAGGGAAAAAAAAAAGCTAAAGGAGAGGGATATTCCCTTTACAAGAACAACAAAAGTTGAACCATATCTTCTCATTCCTTCTATTTTTTTTCCCTCACATCCTAATAAAATAGCTAAGATAATTAATTTAAGATAAAGATGCTAGAACTCTCTGGGATCAACAAAAATTGAAAAATCGGGTCGCGACTTTGTCCAATCACCAATAGAGCCGTCACTATAGTCTTCCCCTAACCGTTTGATACACCACAGATCTTCCGTGCATGATAGCTTCTTCCAATATGGAATTCCTAACCTGAGTGGTTCGCAACTTGCCACTTCTGTTGCCACCACACCACACCCGTGCTCTTTACCCAGGTTGTGCCCAAATCGACATAGGGCTTTCACGAACTTCACCGCATTGGGCCCTTGCCCGTAAAGCCCATACAAGAAATGAAGCCCAAAGGGCCTGAAAATCTCAGGCACTGATGGCAGTTTTAGCCATGGTAAAGCCCGGTCCACTAACCGAGTCGTCTTAGCAAAAACTTTGCATGCCCACGACGCTCCTTGTAGCTCGAGTTTAAAAACGTCCTTGCAGTTCCATACGCTGAGTACAGCCCATGACTCGGGTTGAGTCGCCAAGAATTTTTCAATACCCTGCCATGACTCGCTATCACACCACCCATTCGGCACAGCAAGAAAAGTGCCCAGATTGAGTTTATTGTTTAAAACCGAGTCAATGTCGCGTGGGAAGAACTCGGTGGTGGAGAAACAGAACCTATAAAGAGTTCCAGCATCGGATGGACTGAGTTCGATGATCGAGACTCGCCTAGTGACTCGGACTTTGTGCGCGAAAACAGGCTGGACCAAGATAGACGGGGTACGAAACTTGGAATAGCCACATTTTTTAGTGAAGAGCTTAACAGATGGCTGGTTGTCCTTTTCAGTGGCTATGTACGAATACTCAGCACCGTTAGCTCTGAACCACTCCTCCATAGTATTCACCAATTTCAAACCAATTCCGATTCTCCTGCAGAACCCGGAACAAGAATTTGAGACTGTTACTCATTTTGCCGAACATGATTTTTAAATAGAAAGTAAGAACGAAAATATGTGGATGGTACCTATAAGGAGGAGCCACGCGTAGGCCTAAGATATAGGCAAGTTTGGTGTAGACAGGGAGGGGCATCAAGTTTTTGCCATTTCTGGATAGCTTTTTGCCACAAGTAACGGTTTTGATGCAACCCCTTATCATTCCTACAATTTCTGTCCTTTCATTTTCTTGACTTTTGCTCACCACCATTTCCGCCACCTGAATCAACGATTCAAAATTACCCTTTTTTGATGAAATAACTGAAGGATTAAATGAAATTTCAAGTTAATAGTAGTAGCTACCAGCATGAGATAGGCCGGGGAGTGGCGGACCCTGCAAATAGGATCACCCAAGAGATCAGTGAAGAGGGAGATTTTGCCACTTGGGCCAATCTCACAGTTTCTCTCTACTTCTTCTACTGCTCTCAGATCCTTTTTAGCATCGAATTCTCTCACAACCACCATTTTTTCTTGATTTAGAAACAGCTAACTACCAACACTCTAACCTCTGGTGTGTTCACACTTCCCACGCAAGAACATTTATATAGGCTATTTTTTTGGGCCCTCTCCCCCCACTAGAATCCCTCCCACTACTCTCTATCTAGATTTTATTTTTTGTTTATTTCTAAAGCGCTCTCTCTCTCTCTCTCGGCCCTTAATAATTGGTAATTATTACTAATGATTATTAATTTATGGGAAGATGAAGGAGAAATGGCGGCCGTGACCGCTCAGTATTAAAGTATTATTGTTCTCTCTGTTTTCAAATTTTAATAATTTATTTTGATGGCATCATTTCATTACATGTACATAACATGAATGATATTTATGTACGCGCATTCTCATGCAGTTGGCCCCATGCTCTATAATAGTACGTTTTATTCTTCATGTCTGTTGTACAATCATAATCAAAATACTTAGGTTTAATTAATTGAAATGAATCTAACTAATGGCAACAATCCCTCCCTAAGTTTTGGAACATTAAATTTAATGCTAATGTGCTACGCCAACTCTCAAATTAAATTCACTAAAGTTTAGAAACCCATTTCTTTACTTTTAAAATGTTGCCAATCTCAGGAGTTTGGTAAAGCCGTATGTCAGCAACCTGGTTCTCTGTTCTATAACAAAATTGTTGGAAAATATGGCTTAGTGAGTCATTTTTGGTATAATTTTGAGTGAGATCCATTTAATCAATTTGAAAGATCAAAATTGATTCGTGTCATCCTCCGTAAGAACATTTAAATCATATATTTACTTACCAAAAATGATGCTTGAGTGAATAAGAAATTAAAACTCAAAATTGATGCGTTGGAAGATGGTTTTTTGTCGAAGGGAAAACTATGTGTAATTTGTCCCACGTAGGAAAATGAACAAAATAATGAACACTTTATATATGATTACACATTGAAATATTATAATCAAGTATAGTATAAAGGCTCTTTCCAAGTGCACACGAATACCATACAAATCAAGGATCGAATCAGAACTTCGGACCTTGAATTTGTGTGTGTATACAAATGTTGAACCAAATGGGGGAAAATTGGCCCCTTAGGAGTGTCCACATCTTACTTTTATTTCCTATAAATTATTTAATTTTATGATTGCATATTTACACGATGTTATTTCGTGTTCGATTTTCTTTCTAAAATAATAACAATTTTATATTCTGCAATAATACTTGTTATAACTCGTTACTAGGTACTGTCATGTGGCCATCTTAACAAGGCTGTAGGCCTCTTGTTACATTATCCGAGACTCGTGTACATCTGAGGCCCTTATAGTTTCAAAGCCTTTATGATGAGGCTCTGTTGTTATTCGAGGCCATGTACATCCGAGGCCCTTGTAGTTTCGAAGACCTTATGCTGAGGCTCTGAGGCTCTATTGTTATCCGAGGCCCATATACATCTGATGCTCTGTTGTTATCCGAGGCCCCTGTAGTTTTGAAGCCCTTATGCTTAGGCTCTAAGACTCTGTTGTTATCCGAGGCACCTTCCTAGATCCGAGACTCAGGCTCCTCAGCTAGTGACGACCCCACGTGCAAGAATTGCTTATTTGAATGATTGTTGTGACCATTGTAAAAAATGTATTTGTGTCTTGTCTTATTAATAGGATGTAAAAATATTAAATGCTTTGAAAAGCTAGGAAGGTCAATTTGATGGCTAAGACCTGATATTTCGATCGAGGAGATGAGGCCGCAAATTTGATCCAAGAGTCATCATTCCATTTGTAACACTATAAATATCCCCACCATGTAACAATTGAAGACTAATGAAACTTTAAACACTCAAAGCAATATATTTCTCTCTTGTGTCACGATATTACTACTACAAATCTTGTTCTTAAAGATTGGTTATTCTTATACAGTCTTGTCCCGTAAACCTTGTCGGAACCCGAATAGAGACGTCTCGTGTTGTTGAGCTTCTCTCACGTTCAAACTTTAGAGCGATCTTGACCGTCGATCGGCAATAACATGTTGGATTTAGCTTACGTATGCATGAGTGGACCCGACATCTGTTGAGTTCATTTTTTGAAGTCAACAGATTGGCGCCGTCTATGGGAAACCACACTATAACCGCGAGCAACCCCGTGAAAAAAGCTTTCTAAAGAAAAAGGTTTGGGCATTCCCCTTGAAAAATGATTTGTTCTTGAAAAAGAACAAGAGGAAGTGATGCTTTGCTTTACGTGAAAGTGATGCTTTGCTTTACATGAATGTGCTTGTTTCTTCCATGTATAATGGAATTCTTATAGAGTTCTATTGCTAAAATGTCGTCATTAAGTAGGTCTTGTGGTTTGAGATGGAACTCTTCATAAAATCTATATCAACTAGATAGATTGATAGAAACAAGTGATAAAGTGGAAGGTGGTTACTTTTTCTCAATAAGCAGAACTATGACCCCTCAAAACTACAAGAAAATCAAGAAACTCATTCTCAAAGAGTGAAGTGAAGAACACGAGAGATTTTACGAAATAAACTCAAAAGGAGCAGTCGAGAGGCGTTTTCTAAAGAGGGAGTAGGAGAGTTAATGAATGAAAGTTAAATCAATTATTTGCAAGTGTAGAAGTGTTGATGGGATAAAGATCATCCATTTGGAAAAGCCCAACTCGGATAAGCCCCAAGTATAATTTTGCCAATGCCTTAAACCTATATTGTTAAATGGGAACCAAAAAAAATAAAAAATAAAATAAAATAACATTAGATACTTTCAAGTTTCAGAAATCAGATTTTAATTAATAAAAAAAAGTCAAAAATATTAAATATAGAAAATTCTTAAATGTCGTATGTTTTAAAAAATTCCCTTAAATCACGGAATCTATTACCATTTGAAAAACAATATTCCCGTAAAGGATCAAAACGACTCTGAAACAGTCGGATCTTCCTGAAACGAGACCGTTCTTCTCTACAATTGGGAGTTAGTTCCTGCTAGGAGGTCACAGATTCTTTGAGCTTAGAGGATCGTGTTTTAGCCTAATTATTGGTGCAAGGAGGTCACAATTGTGCCTTCCGGTTTCTGGGCATTTCTTCACGTCTTTCCTTTTTCCCTCTTTGACGCTCTTGATCTTCCTCCCTTACCCTGGGTGTTTTCGTGTACGTCTTCAGCTCCGAGTTGTGCCTTCCGGTGACAACTCCTTGTTCTCACCATTACACTATTCCGGTCACAATCAATCGTCACCAACACCACCTCCCACTCCCCTTTTCTCACATAGTTTTCTTCCTCAAAATGTTGACGGCCCTTTCCCCCCACGAATAATGTAGATTGTCACCCAAGAATCAATTTGGGATTTTAGGATTCATGGACTACGGGTAGAGGTTATTGGAGATTTGAGATTTTTTTTAAAATGAGGTGATGTTTTGCTTTAGGCGATTATTAGAGATACCATGTTGGGACCGCCCTCTCTCNTTAGGATTCATGGACTACGGGTAGAGGTTATTGGAGATTTGAGATTTTTTTTAAAATGAGGTGATGTTTTGCTTTAGGCGATTATTAGAGATACCATGTTGGGACCGCCCTCTCTCTCCAATTGCACGTAAATGACGGAATTGGTTGGCTTAATTTAACATTAATTTAATTATAGTGAAAACCTGATTTATGCAATAATAAAAATGATATTGTATTTTTGAAAATGGTAACTTAAATCCAAGCTTAGGTGTAATTTCCTCTTGTTAAATCCTTATATAAACATGTGAAAGTAGTAATGGGTTGCTAATTGAAAGTCCAAATTCCCATATTTGAGAACGAAACATTGGATAGATACAACCTTTTCCCATTAATTTCAATATTTTAATTTTGGATGGACAAAAAGTAATGGAAAATGTTGATTATAAATCACCGTTTATATAATTTTTTACAAATTGATGAGGTGTTAAAAAGATAGTGGATGAGTTTTTTGATTTAGTTGACGAGATTTTGACTCAATCAAATCTCGTAACATCATCTATTGGCATTGACGGACACGAGGTGGCATGGGGCTCTAGTGACCCCCAACTTTTAGGTATTTTTTTTTGGGTCATTATGGAATGTCAAACGAAGTTGAAATATTACGTTCTTTTTTTTTTTGTTGACATAGGAACCCACACCCGTTACCTGTGAGTGCGCATTGGGTAAATTTTGCTCCATGTGCAGTAGCCTGCAAACCACACAGGAGAGATAAACCTCACTAGGCAAGCCCAGTGTGACGGGCTCGATCGAGGAAGTGTTGGTAGGAGATTCGAACTCGTGATATTCGATCTCCGCGTTCACCTGCTCCACCAACTCGTTCACCCCTAGAGGGGTTGAAATATTACATTCTTAATGTTATTTCGAAGTGTTTGCGACCTAACCTTCTACGTCTTTAACGGCGTACGAAATGACCAATCGTAGCAAATATTATGGCTTGTCATAATAGGTCGTTCCAAAGTAATAGTTCGAGAATTTCTCTAACTTGCTAATTTTAAAAAAAATTCAATGATCGTACGATAGCCTAATCCACAAAACGCCTACATTAACTTGAAACTTATTTCGAGAACTACATCATAAACATATTAAATATTTTACACAAATATTAAAAATAGTTAAAGATGTGAGGCATCCAACTCATATTTTCTTAAAAAAATTTCAATTACTTTATTAATGTTTATTATTTTTGCATGATGCAAACCACACAGGAGAGATAAACCTCACTAGGCAAGCTCAGTGCGACTGGCTCGACTGAGGAAGTGTTGGTAGGGGATTCGAATTCGTAATATTCGATCTCCGTGTTCACCTGCTCCACCAACTCGTCCACCCCCGAGGGGTTGAAATATTACGTTCTTAATGTTATTTCGAAATGTTCGCGACCTAACCTTCTACGTCTTTAACGGCGTACGAAATGACCAATCATAGCAAATATTATGACTTGTCATAATAGGTCGTTCCAAAGTAATATTTCGAGAATTTCTCTAACTTGCTAATTTTAAAAAAATCTCAATGATTGTACGATGGCCTAATCCACAAAACGCTTACATTAACTCGAAACTTATTTCAAGAACTACATCATAAAAATATTAAATATTTTACACAAATATTAAAAATAGTTAAAGATGTGAGGCATCCAACTCATATTTTCTTTAAAATTTTTCAATTATTTCATTAATGTTTATT
>CAIGRS010058501.1:0-11758 GCA_903798395.1 Fraxinus floribunda | reverse complement strand
AATGTACACATTATTTCATCGAGTCGGAGTATTTTATATTCACCATACTAAACATATCAACCACATTAAATTGATCTAGTAACATAAGTACCAGGTTACCAGCCCACACACATACAAATGTGTGCATGAGAGGTGTTTTGCAGGACACGTTGGATTTAGGGGAAAGCATTCTAAGCTAAGTCTGGTAAATATTAGTGCAAATTAATTTATAATACTTCTGGCATTTGGTAAGGCTGTACTAAAAATTCGCAACTATTTCAATCACTAGGAATTAGCCAAGCAAGAAGTTACAAGGGGGCTGTGTGAATAACTTCAACACTGAGTAGTCCATAATGATTTTTTTTTTCAGAAGTGTATGCCTATCAATAACATTCATTGACTGAAGAAGTAATTGGGCTAAAGCTGAGTCTTACTTTTGCTGCATAACAAGCTGCACTAAAGAGCTCTGTATCATCTGTCAACTTCCTGTCTACCTAAACATTGTTTGTATATGGAGCCAATTATCAGTAAATAACTAGAAGGTACCTAGGGGATAAAAACGACGTAGAATGTAAAATATCACATGAATCATATAGAATCTTGTGAAAATACAGTCATCAACATTGTTGGATGAAATATATTCGAGTTCATAATGCATCAATTTGTGGATCGAACTCCATGTCATGAAGGTAAACAATTGCCAAGACATTATTAATATGATATAATTTTTTATGAAAGCATAACTATAAATTCAAGCAGTGACATTAAACCTGACTGATTAAAGCTCTTGCACGCAAAGCATCAGGAAATACTGCAGGATCCTTCAGTGCATCGCTCTTCATAATCTCGAGAACTCTGCATGGAAGTATCAAGTTTAAAGAATAGTTCAAAAAAAAAATTTCTTTTGCACAGATGAGAAAATAATGTGATGGATGAGTTCTAGTTAACACCGTATAGATTTCAGTAATCAGGCTAGATTTGTTTTCAATATAATTATGTCTCAAGTATGTCATTCAAGCTTCTGCCGAAAGCAAGCATTCCTTTAAGAATTTGGAAGTTAAAACTTAGCCACAATTATCCAATGACCCTCAAACATGGTGAGTTCATTTGAAAAGAAGGGAGGATTAAAAAGGTCATTTGTGTCCCGTACTTTTTTGTATTATACAGTTATTCCGCTCCATGAACCAATATCTCCTTTTCAATAAAATCATATATTCAACAAAAACCAAGGTGAAAAAATCAGAGGTACTGCCCAACTTCACTGCTATCAGCTACATAGAGCAAGAAAATCACCAATGACTAGACAAAGATGGTTGAGTTATGCTTCGTTGAAGTAAAATGAGTAACTGTTCCAGTATTTTAAAGAGGACTTCACATGTTGACAAAACAAAAATTCAGGCCAGCAACAAGAAAATCACTTCTTTATCACTGTGCTTTTTTTTTTTTTTTTTCCCATTTTCGAACTGATTGGATTTCAAAGATGCAATTGAATATAAAAATGATGCCTGCCAGAATCAACGCAACTTTCTCTTCTTACTGCCGTGGATTCATAATTTTGATTGGAAATTTATGCAAACAAAGTTAACTAAAACAATCCCTAATCTCCACTTTTTCTTCACAATTTAGTCCCTGTACCAACTTGCCCGATGACATATCTCGCCTGCTACACGTCATTCAAAAAAATAGATGCGAATTATAATAGAAAAGCTACTGGTACTGAGTGAAAAAGCAGATTACCTGGCTGCTATTCCTGAGTAAACATCACCAGGTTTTTCTCCAGCAACCAAATTAACAGTTGCTGCTCCCAACTGAATTAAGAATTTAAACTAGTGAGACAGTTAGATTGAAAAGGTGGGGTGGGGACTGATGAAGTCTAATAAGAATATAAGAACGTCCACCTATCTAAGAACATAGAAACCACTGCAGCAGAGGATATCTCATGTGATGTTAATTTATGTGATTGATTACCAATGCAGTTCAGAAGTTTAAGCAGAAAGTAATCAAGCAAGAGAAATGGATGCTTAATATTTTATTGGTTTTCTTTGTATCTAAAGACTAGTAATTCTCTGTACGTTGCGTTGATCAAGATTTTTAAACCGAAAAAGAGTGAGTTTTTGTACTAATTACAGTACCCAATATTCAGGTTGCTGATCGTCCAAAAACAGTTTTTGTACCATAATATATTTCATGGGAAGAGCATGATGAGATGGTCACTGACAAAACAGATAAACGAACATCACCTTATCTCTCCCAAGGGCAGCATAGTGCTGTAAACCATTGCAGGAACCATCCTAGAAAATCACAATGCATTAGATTAAATTTAGAACACTAAGAAACAAGGGGAAGAATTGTTTAACTCCACTAATCAAATATTTTTGTGGATAACCAATTAAAAATATCCAAACAAGGAAAAAAAAAACTATAAAACTTTAAATCTTTCAAATTATTGTGGCAATTGTATTAAGAACCACCAGACATTAAAATAAAAGGCCACTAAATAAGTACAGATGTTCAAAATTATGAGTACGAAGTCAATTTACAAGGCACACATAAAACACCACCTGGATATAGAATACTGACCAAGTCAACATAATAAAACACCTGGTCTGCCAGTATGTCAGGCTCAATATTCCGAGGACCAACTTTGACATTAATACGATTAGCATTCTAAACTAAAAAAAATCTATAGGCAAGTTTGCATGTTCCCCAATTTTCTCTCTAACATACTTTAGCACCCTTGCTATTACTATTAAAGACATTTTGTTTATTCTACCAGGCGGTGGGATATAGTTAAGGTCTCAGAAAAAAACACTCCATTACATAAAATCATTACCTGATGCACAGGGATATGCGAAATTGTTGTCTCTGGAGATGGACTTCTCAAGGCTTCAGAAAGATTTATGCATGAGGCCAAACACTGAAAAGGATCTTCTGCTTTCAACCACCAGCACTTCCCTTCAAGTGGCCTGTCTGCTGAATCAAATATATCATCCAAGTGATTCTCAACAAAAGATATTCGACCCTCATGAGATAATTTATCCACACCATTGGCAAATAGATTTGCCAGGTGTATCTTAAGCCAGTGCAAGCCTAATTTCCCAAGCGGTCGTCCTTCCGCAAATTCCAGGATTCCCCTACAGATATCGGATCCCAGATGGTTCAAATGTGGATGCATGGGGTATGCCCGGCCCCGGAAATCAAGGTTGTGCGGGTAAAAGAAACCTTCTTCCTCCTTCATTCTCCGTGCAACCTGTTCACAATTGAGAATACTTCATTTAATCCATCATCAATGTAATGCACTAATACAATTCAAAGAAGGACAATGTATCTAACAGCAAGTTTGAGCTCTATATCACATCGTTGTGAATGCCTCTCTCTGTTCTCTTTCTTGATAGATTTAACTTTCCACTTCCATTTCTTGAGTACTGCTTCATCTTCTGTATCTGGTTGCTCTGGCAGATGGATCTGCGTGAAACAAGAGGTATGCAAGACTTATTTTGCATAAACAAACTGAAAACTATAATAATATTTTGAATGGAAAAAATGGAGATGCAGAGTAACATACATCATTCCGGTCAACCAAGTCCCCAAGGCGACCTCCACTAGCCCATATTCGGTCAATGACCCCAAGGACTCTCTTATTCACTCTCCATTTGGTGCTTCCAAGTGTATCCAAAGCCTGAACAAGAAAAGAGAAATATAAATTTCACATATCACAGTCACCACACAACGACTTGTAAAGAAAGAGCTTGTTTGAGCCCAATGCTCAAAATGTATTTTGAAAGAGAATGTGTAGTTAAAAAATAAGGAAAAATTTTGGATTTGTGTGTAATATTATTTTATTAAAGAATTTGAGGTTGAAAATAAGAGAGAAAAAATGTATTTTGGAAATAATAGGAACCAAACAAGGGCTAAAGCCAAAGATGACAAAATGAGTCCCAAACCTCAAAGACCGGTTCTAACTGTTTCCTAGGGGCCCTCTTAACTGCTTCACTTTGTTGTCTTGCTCCATGTGTGCGCATGACATATGAAGGTAAATATAAGTGTGCACCCCTGTCATAACTGCAGAAGAAAAGAATATACTTATCAGAACTACAATACTACATACCAGAAGTAGCATTCACCTACTGACTTAAAAACATTCAATCAGCTCTCGGAACCATTCAAAGGAGTTTAAATTGGACAACAATTCTTATTTCTTAGGAACGAATAAGCTAATAGAACTTCCTGCATTAAAAGCATGAAAACTACTCAAAATCTAGAACTGTGTTCGTGCTGGATTTTCTATAACTAAGTAAGACCTCTCACAATTCCCCATGTTTAGAAATTAATTTTTCCCCCATAATGCCCTTTACCGTTCAAATTGTGGATCTCACATCTTTACACATGGAGTGTTCGAAAAGGCTCCCATTAGTAATACAATAAAATAAGAGATGTAGTTAAAAAATAAATAAAAAAAATCTCACGCATTATTTGAAGTCAACAGAAATTTTAACCCTAAAAAGTTGCATTCCAATACAACCCCCATGAAAAAAACAGAAGGAGATAAAGTGATCGTTTGGTAGAAATTATAATTGGATTATAATGAAGAGTAATAGATTCCACGAAATGTATGGATAATAAGTAAATAGTAGTTTTGAATGTGTAACTAAAATTAATGTTTGACTTTAACTTCAAACTATAAGGAATTTATATTTTTTCCCAAACATAAACAAAGTTTTAAAATCCAGGGACATCAACAGAGGCAAGTCATCAGAAAGTTAACCTAGGCAATTAATATCTATTCCAGTAAACACATGTATATATCTCAAGAAATACTGGAATATCTACATTACTTTGAATTAGGATATGAAAGTTGGAGCAGATGGTGCAGCGTCTGATTCAATCTCTAATTATGAAATACACATCTAAGGAAAAATGTAAGGTATATTTACCCATCTAAGGAAAAGTGTAAGGTATATACTTATTTGACTTATTTCTACTTTTCTTTAGCAAAAATGATGTTCAATTCAACACAAACTGTCAAAATGGGTGGTCCAATTTATTTGAAATAGTTATAAAACTACTTAAACATCTTTGATATGCTCCTAAACTTACAACTAATGCAGAATACGAGACAGGCGCCAATACACATCAAATATGAAGTATTTGGTACAGGTCATGCATGTAAAACCAAAGTAACAAAAGTTGAAAGACAATAAAGAATCCAATAACTACCCACACTAAAAATAAATGTGCAGAAATAATGCATTCTTTTCATATGAAACTGCGCTCATGTTTTTGTTGGAAACTGTCATATTAGAATTTTAATAGGTAAAATTAGCTAGGGGAAACAATAACGTTTTTATTGTTGAAGTGGTAACCTAATCTAACCTAGGCGAAACAGAACAACACTCCTACAGGACAGCAGACTATAGTCCTAATTTCAAGTCCATCCATTTGAAGTACGTATGATGTCCAACATTTCTTGAGCATTTCAGTATTAATAGAAGTCACACAATATACCAATTAAAGATGATTGATCAAAATTCATACTTTTAAATGACATTTCAAATTAGAAACATCAGATAACATACCCAGTCCACTTGACTGGAGGCACTAACATTGGCATATAGGGGATGATCATGTGCCTGGCCTGTAAACAAAATATTAACTTGTAGATATCAATTTACACGGGACGATAAAAAATTAACATGAAAAAAAGAAAAGAAAAAGATTTTATTAACTTCAAGATATATATTGGAGTTCATCAAAGGATTCTGTAGTTATAAATTCTCTCAGAACACACAAACTTAAATAAAATAAATTTCCATGTAATGCCTTAATAATCGTGCTATTTCAAAATGATGATATCTGATTATTCCAAGGAAGAACAGGAAGAAATAAATAAGCTTACAGTTCTTTCAAGGCCTTTGATAATAAGTGGGTCACACTGGATAACACCATATCTTCTGCTAAAGTTTCTGTACAAATAGAAGTTATTAAGCACCATTAAAGACTTAAGCAACAGAAAGAAAGCTTGCTTAAAAGACAGAAGAATTATAAAAAAAAACTTACTTAGTTTCCTTCCGTACAGTTATACAAGTGTGTATAAATGCAGGTCGAATATCAGGTGGACTGTCTGCTAACTGATCGACTGGAGGCTGTATATAGGCTGTTTGAAGCAGCAATTCAATGAGTCGGCTGCCAACCTGGAGTCAAAATAACTGCATATTTAGTTTGTTAGAAAACAGCAAACTTAGCCCTTGTTTGACAACTATTATTTCAAAACTCTTTAATTCTCATACTCATTTTCAACCACACATTTACACAATAAAATACTTTGCACATAAACCCAAAACTTTTCACTACTTTTTAACCACACATTTTCCAAAAAATTACTATTCAAAACTCCATTTTCTCAAAATAAGGCCATCAAACAGGGGTTTAATGCATTCAGCACAAGAGTTAGGTCAGACCTTTGCTTTAGCATCAGTCCCCCATGGTTTTGAGTCATCCTGTCCTTTAACTAGTTGCCTCACTGCTCGCAGCTTTTGTTTTTTCATCAAATTATTAACTGTCTTTCGTAATTTTTCTTGTTCTTGGGTAGTGCCATCAGATCCACCACCTTCCTGTTTTGTCTCTTTAACTTTTTGCCTCTCTGTTTTCTTCAAGAATTTATGAATTCTAACCTGACCAATGACAGAAATTGTTAGGAAAATAATACAAAGAGTCATCATCATTACAGTCAACCAACCACAAAAGTTTCTGAGATGAGTAAAAGCATATTACCCCATATCCCCAAAAAGGCACTACATCCTTTCTAATTTTAAAAATAGGCAAATCTCAACGTTGTTCCTTAAATCAAGCTTGTTGCATCCATTTACTGATACTTGGCAATGTTCCAAACCCAAACACACTCCGCGCAAGCGGCACACACTTTTAATAGATATCAGGATCTCCTAAATTACAAGCAGATTCTTCTCTAGTTTAACACTACTAATTTCCTACCTACTACTTTAATTTAATCCTATGTTGAATCCAAAATGTCCAGCAAGTCAGAGATAAATTCAAGTCTTTATGATTCAAGAACTATTGGAAACCATCTCAAATATACCCAGACTCATCTAATCTACTCCAAGTGCCAAGAATGATTAGATTTCATGTAACAAGCTCTCTTCATAACGACACTCTACCTATTCAGAACCCAATCCAGCTTGTTGACACCGAGGAAACCACTGAAAAGGCTACCACTCATAATAATTTGTTGTCCTTATTTTATTAAGTATTAAATAGTGAGTTCAGGCAAGTTCGCAACAAAAATTAGGAATGATTTTCCAAAAACATGAACCTTGGAGTCTAAACCTGTGGTCTTTGCCATTGGCAATTATAACTAAGTCATAAAACTTTCCAACTATATTGCCTTTCAAATAAAGCTCACAAACCTCTTGCTCAATTGCATCGCCTATCATGCAAGCAGCCTGCACTACCCTTGCATACCCATGCTCACCTCCAGTCATTAACAATCCCATTAGCTTATGCATGGTGATAATAGACATCATGTCAGCTGGCAAGTGATCAAAGTACTTGGCATAGCCCGCCTTACTCTTCCCTTTCCGAATCAACTCCTGCTCTGCAGCAATCTTATCGCACAATGGCCCAAACCATCCCAAAAATAAAGACTTCATATAAGGCAAATTGGGAGCCAATTTCTGCTCACACATATCCATTAAAAGCTCCTTGTACTCTTTAGCCGCTTGCTCCCATGCTTCAGTCTCGATCCTAGCCTGCCTCCTCCTAAGCGCTTGGTAATTCTGTTTCCCCATTCCATGAACGCTCTGCTGCCTCCAGCGCTTACGATACTGTTTCCTGTCCTCTTTTTTCACCTCAGATAACAATTCTTGAACCTCGTCAGCCACAGAAACATTAACATCATTATAATTTTCCTCCAAATCAGTGGGTGATACTGCTACAGCCTCGGCTACAGAGGCATAACTTTTTGGGCCCAATCCATAAGCATTGACTTGGCTTCTCACACCGCTCAAAATGGGTCTGCCCACAACTTCGTCCCGCGTAAAAACTTCGCGAAATTTTCGAAGACCCATTTCAGCGTAACTAAAATTGGAGGTAGAATTAAGCTCAAACAGGGGTCTACACTTGAATTTCTCAGGACAAGTTGAATCTTGGGAGAATCCAAGAAAGCTGCAGGTGCGAGAAAAGGATTGGGGGTTGAGAGAAAGCTTTGTTGGGGATTTTGAAGTAGCTTGTTTAACAATTTTTCTCAACATGACTGGTGAATTCTTGGGTAGGTTTAGAACAAAAGCAGCAGATATACCCAGTGGAATTTTTGGCTGGTCAATTTTGATGCTCAAAGAAAGCGGCGTTTTGCAGCTGGACATCAAATTGCACACAGAAAATCTTGAAACAGGGAACAATGATAGTAATAATATTGGAATAATCAGAAACAAAATGAATGGAGTTCGATAATTGAGCAAACGATTGGTTCAACGAGTTGTAATAACTCTTGAAATACCGACCTTAAACCCTTCTAAAACCTCGTCGGGTTCCGTACTGTTGTAGGATTTTTTTGAACCGAAAACAGTGTGTAGTCCCAAAGAATGACCTATATAGCATGATGATCTTAAACTTTTACATTAGAAAACAATTTAATTACAAATTTCATTGTTATTACAAGTTCCATAATTTGTGCTTGTTTGAATAAAAATTTAATATCAAGTCTAAGTTAAAACATTAATTTAATTACACATCTTTATTAAAGTTTAGGACATTGATAATTCAAATAAAAATATGAAAAGAAAAGAAGGTAAAGGAAAAAAATCGCCTCAACGTTTTCAACTCACAATATTTCGTCACTGTTTGAGCCCCATTTATAGAATAATTTTTTGGAGATTATATAATTAAAAAAATGAGGAAAGTTTTGAATTTTATTGATGGGATAATGTGTGGTGAAAAGGTGATGAAAAGTTTTAGATTTGTGTGTAATATTATTTTATTTGAAAAATGTGTGGTTGAAAATGAATACTGTAGAAAAATGAATGGGAATAAATGAGAAAGAATGGGGCTCAAACACAAACTTAAATACAAAATCATTCATTGACAGAACGTGAAAGAAAATGAATTTGAAAATAAATTTCAAGAAATGAGCTCAGAAGAGGATTCATATTTATTGGTAAACATTAATTTGGCTACATATCTTTATGGTTATATTGTCATGACCGTTTTCTCTTGTTTAATTACATATTATTTGCACTAAAAATTTCCGGTCCTTTGTCACGTCTCTGTCCCTTCCTTTTTTTTTTAATCGTATTAAAATCTTCAAATTTCATTAATTAACTAAACATTAACAAATAATGCCATTTATCCCCATTAAAAATCATAATGTGGCAGGTGAATTAAAAAATATTTCTTAGGGATCTAACAAAATTTAAACGTTAAGACGTCGAATTTTATTTATTATAACAATTTCCTCAGTATTTTTGTACTCCATCAGTACATTTATACACTTGTGCAAAGCAAGAAACAAGGTCGAAAGGTACTGCTTAATGGACGAGTATAATTTCCGCCAAAATGGTAAATATTAGGACATCAACAGTCAGGACACAAATTGCAATACTATACACCCTAAATGATGCGATATATGGTTGTGCCAGATGATGAATAGAAAATATTATAAGTTGATCTTCCATAAGCAAAAACTGCTCTCTGGGGAGAAGGGGGGCGGGAGGTCGCAACAATAATCACCTTAGAAACCCAAATCTGTATGCCGAACCGGCTCCTTCACAAATTCGAGAATCTCAAAAGAATGTGTGACGATTCTGAGATTTGTCTAAGGTTTGAAGCAATGTGTTACTGCTCCTGTAGAGAGCAATACGTGAGATTCTGGCAAGCTGTGCTATGGACAATGCCATGGAGGCATGAACCAAATCAAAATTCATAATTACATTTTCGACCCTTCTTGCGAAGATGATTATTTCAGCAGGTGTAGCTTGGATGCAAACTTAGCAACCATGAATTGGGGATACAAGAATGCGTTCAACGAAACTGTTTAAAAAAAAAAAAACCATTATTGATCAATACGAGTTTTGCATTAACATGAAGACAATCGTGCAGGCAAAAAAGAGGAAGCCGAGTGTAAAAAAAATTAGCCATTAGGACTACCTTTGAATCTTTGATCCATCCTCAGACCTTTGCTCCCACAGGCTTGAAACAGTCGATTTTGCACAAAACAGCAGATCTCATCATATCTCCAAAGCTGCCATCACCCAATTCCAACAGTCAATATTACTAATGGCACGATGAAATACAGATATAGTAGAAAGCATGTATACACGAGAAAAAAACTCTTTAGTTATTTAAGTTGAGACCAACCGATCTACACTGTTCCTTGCTTTCTCTGGCTGTTCAGAATTGTTATTTGCTTTCTCAGCATAATCCACACTCTTTCTCAATTTTTCTCTCCTATCAATGCTGGTTCTAGATTTCTCTCTTCGATCCATGCTTGCTCTAGTCTTTTCTCTTTGATCAGTGCTCGATCTAGACTTTTCTCTCTGATCTGCGCTCTCTCTAAGTCGGCAATCTATGCTGTTTCGCACATTTTCTGTCTGATTTGTAGATGGCATAGATTCATTTTTCAAATGTGTTGATTTTTCAATAGCTATTATGAACTTCTTTAAATGCTTAATATATTCTGGGTAAAGTTCCAGGTCACAATGATTGCCACCTTTAACCCATAAGGGCTCGTACTTCTCTTTGCACAGCTCCCAGAGCTGCTTCCCATGGGAGCAATTTACAACGTCATCTACAGTTCCCTGTAAATTAAGAAAAAAGAAAAGGATTGTGTATAAGGAAGCTGGGAATAACTTTTCTACATGCATATTCTGCAAGAACGCATTCAAATGTCTATCGTGAGGTATTTGTATTCTAGGATTTTGACATATTAGCACAATTCATTTTATTACTGGATTTTTTAATACAAATTGATTTAGCCAGTGTAAAAGGATCCTTTAGTATAGTTATACTGGAAATAAATAGAAGCAAAGATTTATCACAGTGCCATCATCTGCACTTCAAGTGCTTTGTGTAGCACTCCCTATATTAAAATAACATGTTTATGATGACAAGAATGATTATCAATCTTGGTGAGGTGCGATTAGGTATGAATTGAACTAGGGCTTAAATTTACTTTAAAATCAGGTTCAAGGAAATTATTGTGGTACTATCTTTGTGATGAGTGATGCTATGGGTACATAATGATCTACATAATGTTTGACATAATGGCCACATGTTTGGCCCCGGATTACGTACATCTAGAATTATTCCTCTGTGATTTTGTCACAAAAATGCACCAACTTGGGTAGTGGGAACAAATGGATACACAATAAATGCAAAGTTTATTTCAATGATTATCAACTACCATATTTTAGCTTCTGACATCTCAGCTGTGTTAAAAAAAGATGAGGCAAAATTTTCTGATATTAATATATTATATGCGGAAATATCAAATAACTTGCTAAAAAAGGTGAAGTTGTAGATATTTTAGGACGTGGAAGAGGATTTTTAGCACTCCCTGGACAGCCTCCTGCTTTCCTCCCACCTCACTGGTTCTCTATGTATTAATAAGGGGAAGACATGATACTTTTTAACATTTTTACATGAATAATGCATCAAAGACCTTACCCCAATAAGCATCCCAATGCATAATAAATTAACATAAATTTTGTGGTGTAAGGATAAAGTGGATTGAAACAACAGTTAAAAAATGTTCCAACCTGTGCAGTAA
>CAIGRS010058496.1:0-10411 GCA_903798395.1 Fraxinus floribunda | reverse complement strand
TTTTCCGGCTCGTTGCCACCACTAGGTTCTCTTAACCGAACAAGCTGTTTGGACGGTCCGATTCATCCCGAACATTCAGTTTGCTTGTCAATGTCCCCTCTTTTTTTAATAAAACATATTTGACCACATAAATATGGCACACACAAAATAATGAAAATAAAACATATAGTAAGAATTTAACTTAGTCATGCACTTCGAATTCAACAATAATGCCCAAACCTCTTCTAATATGTGAGAACCGATCAAGAGCTAGAGCTTTAGTGAAGATATCGACCAATTCATTTTCTGTATTCACATATCCCTTCTGTGCAGAAGTGTACAGCTGGTGAGGGGAACCTGGGAACCAGTTGAAGCATATCCCGCGATTTACCTCCTCCAAGGTTCTAGAGGCAAGGGTCTTGGAGGTTTAGGATTTAGTCTGGCATAAAAAATTGGGATACCTGGGTATCAAAAAAAATTGGGATGGTCTCTGGGGATTAAAAAAAAAAGGCAAGAACCATTAATGTAATCATTAGTGGGATTGTAAATCCAACCTACTCTCATTGCCTCTTGAGTTATCGTCTTACAACGATCTGGCCATGAAGTTCCTGACCTCTTGGGAAATAGGTTAGTCCAAGATGATCAGCAGTGTTAAAAATTCCTAACATGACATCATGAAAATTAGGAAAAATCCCGACCTCAATATACAAATGTTACCAGCAGAAGAACTTAAGGATATCCAAGTTTCAAAACGGAAGAATCTAACTATCGATTGAGCACTACAGAACCCAATTAAGAGAGACCTAATCATCTGTCTCCTCAAGCACATCAATGTCTTCAAATGGAGTGTAGAAGAAGACATGCTCGATATTGACCTATGGGTCGTAGTTCATCATCTCAATATCCTCTTCAGACCAAAACTATCCAAGCAAATGAAGAGATAGTTGGCCTCCTAGAGACACAATGCCATCAATAAGAAATCAACATGCTCGCAATCACTGGATTTATACATATGTTCAATACCTAAACCAGTTGGCCAATGTGGTGTTGGTCATGAAAGAGAACATAAAATGGATGGACTGCATAGACTTTATCAACCTCAATAAAGAATGCCCAGAGGATAGTTATACTCTTCCCTGCATCGATACGTAATTGGGCTCTAACTTAGGACATGAACTTTATAGTTTTCTTGATGCATTCTCCAGCTACCACCGAATCAAAATGGACAAGAAGGACTAAGAGAAGACCTTTTTCATGATCAACTAAGGCATCTTCTGCTACAGCGCCATGCACTTTGGATTGAAAATACCAGAGCTACATACCAACACTTATTGAACAAGGCATTTGACAAGCTCATCGAAAAAATATCAAAGCACACATAGCCACAACATGTTTATCAAGAGTAGAAGTAAGGTTTATCATAAATATGACTTCTAGCAAATATTCGTAACTCTCTGTCAATACAACATGAAGTAAATTCCTATAAAGTGTATGTTGGGGCTAATTGCTTGACAAGGCTCGAGTTTTAGCGAACTTCGTGTTGGAGCTCATACCAAAGCCTCAAGGGCAAGATATATCAAATGTTGGGGCTGGAGTGTTGAATAGGAAGATAAATCTTCAGGGCTATTAGATTGTAATTCCCAATAATAAACAACAAAGTAGTCATTGCAAATCTCGAGCTTGCATTATTGTTTGAGGCCAGCCACGTCTAAGTTTTTGTGATGCCTTATCCCTACTTGTCTTCATGAACATCAACGTACTAGAGAAAATAATCTACACCAGTATCTTGCAAAGCAGAGCATCATTCCTTATCCCGAGGTCATGGACATTGAGCATACACCCTCTTAGATGGATCATAGAACCAATTACTTTGATCGAGGTGAATAATCTAAAGATCCCAAGAAGCCCAATAGCATCAAGGCTCCGAGGTATTGCATCATATGAGGAACCTTGTTTCGACAAAGCTTCACACTCCCTTACCTTAGGTGCCTCCTTCATTTTAAGGTCAAGCTTGCCGTGGTCGAGGTACACATAGAGGTGTGTCTCATCAAAGATCGAGAACTCTAGCAGCATAATTAGTGCGGCATGGATTCTTTTGTCCAACTATGAGGAAACAAAAGTGGAATATGCTAAGAAGTGAGATAAATGCCAAATGTTCTCATACCCAATCATGCGCCCACCATTTGAACAACGAGAAATCAACAACCTAGGCTCCCTTCCCTGTCGGAATAGGGCATAGTATATTCTTAGCAATGGCAACGGTAATTGAATTTTTAAAAAAATAGGTCAAAACTGAGCCCTTACCTGCCATTATTGAGGCCAACCTCAAATCGTTCATAAAAAAACCATGATTACATATTCAAAATACCCCAGACTTTTTAACTATAGATAACGATAGATAATTTGATAAAGTAACCTTCAAAAGATACTACAAAAAATTCAGCATCAATCATAACTTAACCTTAGTCACCTAATTTCAAAGCAAAAGATTAGCCGAGGTCACCAAAAAGGTTATCTTTAAGACCTCCGCAGCACCTGAGTAGGCAAGAACCAAGAGGGTAATTGAGCTGACGAAATACCCACCACCCGTGGACGTACTAAACAACGTTCAAAATAGCTACCAAAGAAATCCCTTTTGTGTTAGCATTTGGAATTAAAACTATTATTCCAGTGGAGATCAAAATTATTAGCTTCAAAATATAATCTATGAGGCCGAAGAGAATAATCTCACTTGTGAAATGTAGACCTTACGAAGACATTGTTGCAAGTATAGCTCCCTACCAGATGAGAATGGCATGAAGATTCAATGATCGAATCAAGAGATGCAAATTTATGGCCAAATATCTCATCCTTAGAAAAATTGAAGTGATCGACCACAATTTTGGAAAGTCCGGGCCCAATTGTAAAGGAGCGTACGAGATCATTCATCGTGTTGGAAAATGAGCATATAGCCTTAGAGATATGACAAGGAAGCCTTTATCCTGACTATAGAAAGTAGAAAATCTCGAGACTTACTATAAGTAAATAGGCTAACCTCTTTGTCCGATCTCTTTTATTTCTCATTCCCTTTTGGTCTTAGGCCTAGGTGCCACCTTTTCCTTTTGTTCACGCAATTTTTAGCGTAGTTGAGAACTTGCCTTTCCTTAGTTGTACTAGATAGGCCACTACTAGGTTCAAGGGAATGTTTCCCTAACGCAGTAGCCCTCCATTTTCTTAACAAGTAATAAAAGTAACTCAAAAAGATGCAAGTTTTTATACTGACATCATCAATGATCATCAAGATCTACCTTAGTCATCTAAACTAAAGTTATATAGACCTGAGATAATCAAGATCTACTTCAATCATCTAGACTTTGGTCACTAAGGCTCGAAATCATCAACATCCATCCTTTTAATCTAGACATTGGGTTACCAAAGATTAGGATCAACTAAATCTATCTCAGTCAATAAGGCCCCGTGACCATCAAAATCTACATTGATCATCTAGATCTCTGGTTACTAAATCCACATTCAACCAGATCACTAATTCGATCACTAAGACCTTGAGTCATGAAGGCCCAGGATTATCAAGATCCACCTTGATGATCCAGACATTGGCTATTTGTAAATTGTTTTATTGATATTGGTTAAGTTTGGGCACCTGGAACTCGCTACATTAGTTACTGTTGGGTTTTTTATACCCAATAAATCTCGGACGATGATATTAAACCGTTTTGACTTATACTTTATAGGCCTCGGCTGATGAGTGAAGTGAAACATCGACACCACAATCGAACAAACCAATCCTACAACATATTTGGCCCAATTGAAGTAACCTAATTTAATTAGTGTTACTCATGATCCGACCCATTACCGTGGATAGCTTCTTGGTTGACAACCCACTTATATACTACCAATTGGGCCTCTATTACCTTAACCTAAAGCCCACACTTGGTATTAAATATGCTCCCCATTGCTGTTGTTCATATGGTGTGTGGAATTATTTATTAACCTCTTTTGTGTTTGAGAGAAAGATGCGCCATTTTGTACATCTTCTTGGCTTCGTGCTTTCTTGTCTTCAATGCTTGGTTTCCTTTCTTTTCTTTAGCCTATGTGGCTGATCTTGAGGCTATAACAACATCCCACACCTTGCCCTTTGTGGGCAACCTGAAAGCAACCGATTTTTTAGCGTTGGCTTTTGGCTTTGGTTTGTTGTTTAGTGGTATTGATTGGTCGATACTAAGCCTGGAAACTAGGAAATTGGAGTTCTTTGTTCAACATTCGGTATTAGAGCGAGGTCGGTGGTGGATTTTCAGACCTATTTTTGCTTTTTCGGCTAAACTACTCATCTTTTGGAGAAGCGACGACCACTGGTAGAATCTACAGGCGAAGAAGAAGGTGACTAGAGGGCGCATGGTGTGCGCCAGTGGCATGTACGGGCACGTAGGGTGGTTTTCGACGACGGTTTATTTAGACATAATCTTCATTTTGACATTTCTAAAGATTTTGTGTTGTTAGTTTTGTGTTTCAGGTTATACAACGAAATCTGTACGATTTTACCCCAACGTGTTTGTGATTCAGTTTTTGCTCGATTGGTTGCTGCAATTGCTAGAGATTTTAGGGCGAATAGTGGTAGCCCTAAAGTGATAAATTCGCATATCTTGTAATTTACGGACTCAGATATGTCTGCTCTGGTAAATTGGCTAATCCCGTTTAAATTTCAGCATTAGCGCATCATCGTGTGGGGTTACCGCGAAGGGGTAACCATTGCTTGTTGTGAAATTTAGGAATTATTTGTTCTATTTGAAGTTTTGAATCTTGATTGCAAGTTGGTTGTCGATTTTGTGCTCTATTTGTCATCTAGTCATTGTGTGAGATTGCATTGAGTGGAATTTTGATTTTTTGTTAATATATCTTCGTGTAGCATTGATTATCCTATTAGAACACCCGAACTTGACCCGTTCGAACATTCTCTTGATCTAAGATCGTGAATCTTACAAAACCCTTTTGTCTGTCTTCTTGGCTTCATGCTTCCTTGTCTTCAATGCTTGGTTTCCTCTCTTTTCTTTAACATGTGTGGCTGATCTTGAGGTTATAACAACATCCCACACCTTCCCAAAGCTTTGTGGGCAACCCGAAAGCAATGGTTTAGGGGCATTGGTTCTTGGTTTTGGTTTGTCATTTGGTGGTGTTGATTGATTGATACTGAGCTAGAAAACTTGGAAATTGAAGATCTTTGTTCAACATCTATAATCATCCCAAATATCCCTAATAGCCATTCAATTATAGCTAATATTAAGTATACCAATTTTCTAAATTTGTAGCAATGATACTAAAAGTTTAAACATAATGGAACACAATAATCAAAATTACATAATTATTTTTTCCATAATAAAAATTAAATATTAACCTAATTCATTGTTTATTTTATTAATGAGTTAATATTGAAGCTCATAAAAGAAAATAACAATTTTACTATCCAAGTTAGAGCCAAACATAATTTGAATATGGGGATTTTGCATAAATGTCACAAAATTTGAAATGTACCAAAATTCATCACTCTTAAAATGGTGCAAAAAATTGTTACTTTTTGGGTGTGATAGGTCCAAACTGGCCTTGGAGCTTCCTTTTTGGATTTTTTGTAGCTCATTAATGTATGTATTTAATACTAATTAATGTCATGATTTGATCATTTGACTTGTGTAAGAAAAACTATTGAATATATTTAATATACAATAGGTAATAGAATTCTTAACCAGATTTTTTTTTAAAAAAAAATCATAATTTACATTGCTAGGTAACGACATTCTCTCTCCAAGAACCTCAAATTTCTTGACATCTTCTCCATCCCAATATCAAGTTTTGGTTCGGTTCTGTTCGGTTCCGTACCATAATTAATTTTTTTAACATTTATAACAACACTACATAAATACAACTAATGATATTTTCATTGGTAAATTTTACAAATTAACGTAGCCCAATTTAAAAATATATAAATATCAAGTTGTCCAATAAGATTAATTCAATGAATATACCAAAAAGTAAATACTAATATTAAAACATCGGTGATCCATACCAAAAAAGTGGATACTAATATTGGGCAGTTTGAGCTAACAAAAAATAATTTAAGGATAAGACCCAAAATCAAATGTTGGGCTAACAAGTTTACAAAAAACTAATTTAGCTGGATTAATTTGCTAATTTGTTTTTTAAAAAATTAAAAAAAATTAATTTAGATTTGGTTCTTAATCGGTTCTTGATCTAGACCCGAGAACCGATCCAAGCCCATCGGTTCTCAATTCGGATACACGTTCGGGTATTTAACTTATGAAGAACCGTTCGATTCTGTTCGGGTTCGGGACTTTTGTCCAACCCTAATATTTCATTTATCTTCTATTTTGAGAGGTTAGTATTTACAAATTGTTTAATGTTTTTATCTTATAACTTACTATTTTTGAATTTTTAAATATAACACGTTCATATTAATTTACAATTTTACAAATTATTTTTTATTTGTTCAGTTTGGTTTTGCAAATATTTTTGAATAAAGATAGCAATGTTCTCCGTTAAATATTGTGAAAGGTTCCCTATGTAATATAGCATTTGGGTAAATTATTTATGAAGATTTTGTCAATTTATAGTTAAGCATTGATGAACACACTTAATGCTATGAATGATGTATTACAATCTCACCCATTAAATGCTATTCCTTAGGCGATAACTATAGATATCGATAGTTGAACTATTGAACAAATTTGTGGAGATCAACAATTTAAATGTCGAACTAGACACTTTGTAAACGTCGAGAAAGACATTTAAACTGTCACCGATTTGCTATTGTTCATTATAATTTACTCATAGGTGCCAATTAATTGTGGTGAATGCTTATCATTGCTATCTCAAATTTTCAGGTATGAGTAATAATCAGAAATTCGTCTTGTCGCACAATAAATATTTTGTACATGTAGATGAGGAATGGAAGTTGCGAGGAAACAAAACGATTTCAATCGTAGTTCCAAGTAATACACCCTAGTAGGACTTGTGTTACGATTGATGGAGAAACTTAGTATTCATAAACCATACACTGAGATCGAGTTGAAGTTCATAATCCCAAACATGAATATACCTCCAGACAAAATACGCGAAGATGAAGACTTGAATTGGTATATATCAATTCATAAGGAAATTATTATTTGCATTGGTCTTTGTAAAACAGAGTTTTTAATTGTCCACATGGTGAGGGATACAAGTTTCCAGGTAAACCAGCAAAGCGACGTAAGAGATCTAGATCTTAGTCCACCGTATGAATTAAGAAATACACTCCATGTGGGTGACTTGGATACAATCGAGCCATATGTTCCAACCTCGTTCCAACACCAACCGCATAAAGTTGAATGGTTAATAAGAATTTAAGTCGTATTTTGTACATGAAAATGTTGACGTTCATTGTTTATGTTATATTTTCATTTTACTGTTGCATCTTTTTTTCGGAAACAAATAAGTCATTGCAATTTTACAAAACATAAGATTTCATTAACTACGAACTGTAAACTATCGGTCTAAACATATATCCTCTAGAAGTTTCGATAGTTCTACGTTGGTAAATAGTAAACAAGATAAAATGAACAGACCTAACTTTAAACATACATAACAATTATACAGTAAACCTTAATATTTGATAACAAAACAAAATTTATATAACCTTGATATCTAGAAGCATTATTTTCCCCTCTTCAAGGGTGATCGTCAACATTTGACTTTTCGCTTCCACTAGATTATTCCTCGTCAACAATGCTCGGGTGGTAGAATTTTACGAATCACCTCGTCATTCCCGAAGTCATCCTTGTACAGGAACATGTAATAAAAAACATCATCGACTTCCTGGTCCACTAAATCGGATGATTGGCTAGAAACATCATCCAAGTTGGGAAGGAGAATTGGTGAAACATTCTACTACCACTTGGTAAGAAAACATCCTCATCATCTAATTCAATAATAATGGGGACAACTGGGACGAACCGAGAATGGGAGAAAATTCATTGAGGTTCAATAGATGGTTGTTTCCAATTGATGAACCCATGTAGTCGAAAATAACAAATTAACTGGAACACAGTGTTTGTATTTGACCTCTAAAATGTCACAAAGCTAGTAGATTCCTTCACTTGAAATAAAAACAATCAATATAATGCTATTTATAAGCAAAGTATTTTAGGGAATCAACTTTGCTCAATTAGTATTCAACAACCTAGAAATAAATTAAGTTATTGCTTGAGTAACAATGCTGCGGTGTTTTAGCATACTAGGTGTCACTGTATATCTTAACCTTGCAGGTTCTTCTTGAAAGCGTGAATAATTAAAGTCGTACTATTCTTGCTATATATATGAATTCGTACATGTTTAAAATTAATGAGTATGGATCACCCTAGCATTTTTAATAACGAATAACATCACAACAGTAAGCTTAAACTATATCGAACTAATAGTAATCTATGCTTTTATTAAAACTATTAAAGAAATAATTCGTAACGATCATATATGAAACCATATGAAGTTTTTCCATGAGTCCATAATACCTTGTACCAATACCATCGTAATCTGTATTCAAGTTCGATGTTTTGCACATTGATTTGGCACCCAAAATTCTATCTGGCTGAATGAGTATATGAAGTGAGGCAAATCTTGAAGCAGTAAACCTTTGAAAAAATGTGCGAGAAAATGTTGTTATCCTTATCCTAGAATTAGCATCTTTGATGATGCTAGTGTGGAGGAACAAGCACTTGCATATTTGGAACATTTGGATGGTCGGCATTCAAAGAAAATTGTATAACTTTTGCATACGGTGTCCGTTTTGGGCCCATAACCCCATTCTAGAAAGCTCACGGTGATTCCCATTCAACGATGTATGATGGATTTTGGGCATTTGAATTCGTTTACTAAGTCAAAACGGCACTTAATATTTCTTAATTCATTATTTTCATTATTTACTTATTTGCTTTGTAGCCCAACCCATTAAGGGACTACTGGCCCAATAGGTTATCTGTTATTTCAGTATTTAAAACTCTGAAATTTCTTGTATGGTTTTGGTTGTTCATGAAATAAGAGAAACGTTTTTGTTTGCTTAAGGTGCAATCTGATTGTTTTTGTGTTACAGACTCGATCTACATCAATCTTTCTCCATTTTGAACAAAATCAAACACACTTGTACCAGCTACCTAATCTATTTCTCTATCATGCAGTTGAAAATCAAGATTTCCTCCTAATTCTCTATGTGATTTACAAAAACCCAACGAAAATAGTTATTGACTTCCATTAAAGCATGAAGAGTGAAGAATGAAATTATACATCCATTTAAACTATGCAACCCACCAATAGTAAAGCAATTCGTAAAAATGAAAAATCATTCCTGCATACCTACGGTACCTGCATTTGCTACCACATGCAAATTAAGAAAAATGAATAAAAATATGTGATAATGCACAAATCAATTAGTTGCTTGCATGGAAAAAAACAAAAGTGATCAATAAGCTTAAAGATAAAGAAACAATCGTCATTATAATACCCAGCGATAATCTACCCTTAGCCACAATAAGATTGCAAATCAATTCAATTTACCCTTAACAACACGGATAAACTTACAACCCCAAACTCAAGCATTTACATCATATAAAAGGGTCAAAACTGGCTAACAAAGCAATTACAATGGATGAAACATTTATTTCGTTAACATGTTTAGATGTGGTGTCAAGTCTAGTCAATTGCTGAGAGTTAGCTGCCATATTTGCAATCAAGTTCTTTAGAGCCTCGGGAGTTTTATCTACCAACGCTCCTCCACTTACAACATCAATCATACTCCTATATGTAGGTAGAAGGCCTTCATAAAAGTATTGAATAAGGAACTGCTCACTAATTTGGTGATGGGAGCAACTTGCACGATTTCTTGAACCATTCTCAGTATTCAAGTAATAACTCTCTGTTGTCCTGCCTTATGTCACATATTTCCTTTCGAATGTTAGCAGCCCTTGAGTTGGGAAGTATTTCTTTAAAAATAATCTTCTCATCCCATCCCATATAGTAACACTTTCGGAAGGTAGATAATAGGTTTCATGCTTGTGTAAATCACATGGAATTCCTTTAGATGCTTGTGTGGATCATCACGTGCAAGACCATAAAAAGTGGGTAGAAGATGAATTAGCCCATATTTTAATTAGAAAGTAACAGTAGCATCTAAATTAGGAAAAGTAATGTATAGATGTTGTTCATTCAAGTTATGGGCTGCAAGCTCCTTCAAAGTTCGATTGTGCCTAGCCATGACTTCATCCTCCTTTTATTCAAAATCACCAGGGAATAGGGTCTCTGGATCAAAATTGTTCACTATGAAATTCAACCGATTGTCACTCCTTAACCTACACAAGGTTCTTTCTAATTTCAGATCGTACTGCAATTCACCTTGATT
>CAIGRS010058465.1:0-15465 GCA_903798395.1 Fraxinus floribunda | reverse complement strand
ATAATAGCACTTCGAATCATAAGAAACAACGAATCGAATGAAGTTTCGTATTCCTTTTTGCATAAAGGATTTGCTATATTTTCTTTTGATTTAACATAGTTAATAGAGATTATACCATTCAAAATTAGTTGTTTAATGGTAGTCTTTGATGAATAGGTCAAGATTTACCATTATACATTCTATTATCATAATGGATGCTGATAGTATGTACCAACTTTCCCAGTACTGAATATCTTCGAGAAAACTAAGAAGTCATTCCACTTCTTCCCCATTTTATCTAAAGCAATAAACTCTGATTCAATCGTGAACCGAGCATACAAGTTCGCTTGGAGGATTTCTAAAACAATGTTCATCCTCCAATGATAAAAACATAACGACTTATAGACTTTGAATCCCTCGTGTTAGATATGCAATTTGCATCGGTATATCCTTCTAACACCACAGAGTATTTAGAATAGTGTAATCCATAATATACCATGTGTATTAAATATTTAAGAACGCTCATTAATGTCTTCAAATGATCATTTCATGAATTACTTGTAAATCTACTTAATTTATTGATTGCATATGCTATATTTGGACACATGCAATTTATAATATACATTAACCTACCTATGATGCATGAATATTTCAATTGAGACATGGGTTCACTAGTATTTTTTGGCTAAGTGTAGACTTAGTTCTACTAGTGTTTTGACAGGACTATTGTCATACGCTTTAAAATTTTTAAGTATAGTCTCAATATAATGAGATTGAGATAATAATATCCCTTCAAATGTGTTAGAGATCTTAATACCTAGCACGACATTAGCATCCCCCATATCTTTCATATCAAAATGTTTTATCAACACTTTCTTGGTTGTAGTAATTGTTAAGTTTTTAGTTGTATTGACAATTCTTTAAACAAAAGAATTATTGTAAAAGAGTAGGATTGTTACAAAAGAGTTATAAAAGTCAAAGTCTTTTGAAGGGTACTATAGTCCTTAAAGGTGTCCAAAATATCCAAGAAGATCATATGATCAAGGAAATGCAATTAGAAATTTAAAGAGTGTCAAAGAGCCGCACAAGTTATGTTCCAAAAGTGTAGTTGATCGTTATTTTACATCTTCATAACATCATTCCAAGATTCAAGAACACATCCAAATATTGAGATTAACCTTTGATTCTTGTGATTAATCAACAATGAGTTTGGGAAAAACATCAAAATTTATATTAATCAAAACACCCACTTCATAAATATCATCATGAAGGTACTTTCTCAATAGCTTTCAGAGGTTGCTGAAGTTTGAGGTAGGTTGGGCCAGAAGCACAGGAAGAGTACAAGAACAATGCATTCTTGGTGTTCCACGAGAGATAGACAATTTTAGAAGATCGGGAGCAGATGTGAGTGAAGCACGTTCTAGCGGATCATGGAAATTGCAGAAAATTAGATCATCGAGTCTAGTGAGTTTTCTTGACTAGATCATATTATAAGTTCTTATTATCTATAGTGAAAACTGGTGGCTTGATCCTAGAGTTTTTAACCAATTGAGGGTTTTATTCGTTATCAAATCTTATTTTATTTACTGTTTTAATTATTTATTGCGACAATTCAACATAGGATAATTTGACTTGGTTGACTAAACATCTAGAACAATTAAAAAGTGACTTGATACTTTTAATTGATAAATTTAATTCCGCATTATTCACCTATTATGTGATTTTAGGATTGAACTAATAATTTACAAGTGATATCGGAGCCTAATAGCGATCTTACCCAAAATTCTATCTAGACGAGTATTGTGGTTTCTGATTTAGGATATGAGTATGATATGGAAATTCGAGGAGGCTTATAAACAGTTATTTGAAGAGAGTTAAGATTAAGAAGGTGAATAAAGTCGTACTTACCTTGGTTTATGCACTTGAATTAGAAAAAGAAAGCCTTATAGCCAAACTTGATGAGTCGACTAGAGGTTTGAATGAATTAAGGGTTGAGAAAGTCTTTAGATGTTAAGGTTAAATCTCTTACGAGCGACCTAGAAAAATCAAATGTTCAACTTCAAACACTCTCTAATATGATAGGTCTGAACAATCCAGATGAGAATAAAAGAGATTTTGACTATAATGAAACAAATTCTTATGCTAGTTCATCTTCTAATAAGTTTGTACCTGCCTAATGTTCAAAACTTAAAACCTAGAGTTGCTCCTAGGTTCATCCTCACGTGTCACCATTGTGATAAGATAGGACACATAAGACCTAAGTGTCGCAAACTATTGAACAGGAACACGACTAAGAATGTAGGTGTCCGATAACCGAAATCATCGGTACAACATAAGTTTCCTCCACCTAAGTTCAAAATTTGAAATCTATGATTGTTCTTAAATTTATTCCAACATACTTCAATTGTGGCAAGTTAGGACATATAAGATATTGATGTCTTAAATTCCTGAATAGAAATAAAAATCAAAATTTGAATAGAGTTAGAAATCAGGATTTTGATGGCCGAATTGACTTTCTTACGAATCAAGTGAGTCATTTGACCAAATTTATGACAGAGAGACTCGGGTAAGTCTTCCACCAGTCAGGCTTGAGTGAAAAGAGTGATATGAAAAAATTAGAAATAGATCATGGTGCTCTTAAAGATAAGAACGTTTGTATACTTAATTGATTAAGTACTTTTGATGCATACTTGTGCTTTTTAATTCATTCATTAATTATTGCATGCATCTCTTTTTTGTTAGACTTTACTCTTTGTTAGGTTATTTTTTTAATAAAAAAATTTTGAGAAATTGAAAAATAAAAAATATATATATATGATTTACTTGAACATATGTGTTGTGACCAATTATGTGTTTAATTGATGTATTGTAGCATATTTTTCATTACTCTGTTTAGGTTTATTTAGAGTACTTAGTATAAGTTTTTCATGTATCATCTGCACTGCATACACTATGATCTTGTGAGTAAGTCTTGACCGCGTGTGTGAAATTTGGGATAACCGTCATCTGTTGATAAAATAACATTGAACATGAATTGACCTTAATTTAGTAGATCTAAGGTCGAGTATATCCCCTTAAATTAAATAAAAATGTTTCATGGTATACTCTTTTTCAAAGGCTATTTGATTCGAGTAATTAAGTTCGAGAGATTTCTCATAATCTGATGCCCTATGATCAACTGACTTGGAGTTATCGACACAAAACTTGCTACAGGGACCATCTTAATGGCTATATGTAGAATTCTTATTCATCCTTTTCTCATTGGTAAAAATTCTTTTTGAAAAAACCAGAGATAGAAAGCAATAATCAAAATTACAAGCAGCAAATTTGTCACCTCGGCACAATTAATCAAGTAACCAAAATGGTGAATATCTTATATGAAACGTATTAAATAAAAATATAATTAACAATAGTTACAAAATATAAAATAAAAGCAAGCCTAGGTTTGATATAATGCTCAATTAATCAAGTAACCAAAATGGTGAATATCTTATATGAAACGTATTAAATAAAAATATAATTAACAATAGTTACAAAATATAAAATAAAAGGTTCGGATCCAAACTATATTACGAGCATATAATTGATCAAAACACTTGGCAAAACCTTTCTCTTGTACTTGTGCCCTCTGCAATACCCTGGAGCTGTATGTTCCCACCATTTCAGACTGTAGATCATATGCATTGGCTTCCCACCATTTCAGGCTGTAGATCATATGCATTGGCAACTGAGAATAATAGGCATTCATTTCTTCGGAAGTAAATAGAGACCGATGGGACATTTAAAACCAAATCAACATGCTCAGTCGAGAACTTGGGCTGCTTTCAAGGCTTTTGAAACCGATTATTCCCGTATTTTGCTTTCACAATGAGAGAATAAAGCGAGTCAGCCTCGGCTGAAGTATCATATGGCTTGTCCATGATGCTACAAAGATTACAAAGGTATAAGAGATTAGAGATAAAAAGCAAAAACAATGGGTTTCTAGTGTAAGAAATAAAAGAGAGGAGAGATGTTAATGAGTACTACTATACCTGTCAAGAAGCTCTTCCAGAATAATTCTCTGGGATGGTGTAACATAATGAATACAATTTCTTGGACACTGACCAATTGCAATCTGCACTTGATAGTCTTCACCACGCCCTTCATAAATGAAGAATGGAATTATGAATAACAATATAAAATAGAGGGGATAAAACAAGTTTAGTCTCATATTCTTGGAACCAATTCCCCAGTAATCAAGTATATTATTTAGATTATAATGTGTCTTCGCTAAACAAGAAATAACAAAGAGGGAAGAGTCAACCTTGAGAAGTTGCACGTGCAGTTCCTGTTGATGAAGAAAATGTGAAAGCGTAAGGTGCTCTCTTCACACATGAATATGGACAGCCTGCATATATGAAGACGAGGGCTAATCAAGAATAAGTAATCTGTTATCAGAAAAAAAAAAAAAAAANATGTACAATCATGAATAACAATTTGAAAAAATAACTTGTTTTTGCAATCAATGATTTTTTGACAACTCATACATGGTCATCCTATGATTGTACAAATGAATTACATGTTTGGGATCCATTTTTGTAAAAATGCATTTTTTCTACGATCTTGCAACAGGGATAAACTCAATGACAGGTTTAATTACAGGGTGGACACGTGTCAATACATAAATAAAAAAAAAAAAAAAAAAAAAAAAAAAAAACAAGTAGAGGGTTTGTACATATGATGATCCTTATCCATCAGTTTAAAAAAAAAAAAAAAGAACTTTCATATTTACATTACAGTTTTCCTGGTTAGAAACTTATATATATATTCTTCTTGATTTACTAATAAGAATGGAGATATCGCCGTGAAGCGAGTCGAGTACATCTAGATTATGACTTGGTTCAAAGTGTACTTATATATAGTTCACGAGATTCAGGTCAAAGAGATTCCGTTTTCTAATATCACCACCAGAATATACTCGTACTCTTAGTATATCCAACTGCATTGCAAATAGCATTGGGCCAAAATCTAGTCGAAAGTGTTATATAATAATAAGTACTTGTTCGTAGAGTCGAGATGATACCTATAGAATCAAGTAGGTGGAACGAGCTTAAAATTCTCTCCTCTTTTTTACCCTTATTTTGAAGAGGCCCTAAGACATCCCAAAACTATCGACAAGAACACTTCAAAATGCCCTAACAATTAATTTTTTTTGCTTTCGCTCATTTCAGGGCAAGACTAGTAAAGAGCATTATTTTTTTCGAGTAAATCTGCTTCTCGCATATAGTATCAAAAAAATTACAGAAGCATTTGAATTTGCTACGTAGTCACCTGTTAGCAATATACACTATCCAACAGAAAAAAATTATACAAGTGATATCTATTTTAATTAAATTTTTACTTCATTAGAACTAGAAGCTTGCTTTCCATTGCTTAATTATGACCACTAGGTTAAAAGACAAAAAACATGGTGTGTTTCTGGAGATAATGAATTCTACATTATGAAGATTATCTTAACATAATGAAAGGATATATATTTGGTATACTTGGAGTAACGGCGGAATTAAAACAAAGCCATTTGATACCAATGACTCAGCATCCTTGACAACACTTTAATAAATGCTAAGGTCTTGTACGTAAGTTTTGACTTAGAAAGCAGGATGAATTATTTTATTCATCAAATTGTTATCAATTTTGACTCAATAGCCATTTGAATGATTTGAACTGGAAGGAAATGAATTCAGCTTGTTACAGAATATGTTTCTGCAGTTTCCTTCTCAGCAATTTTAAGCTGGCTCAAGACACTCCCATCTCGAAGCTCTCTCCCCTCATTTCCCTTCATACGCATTTGACTTATCCTCTCCCTTGCTCTGTAACGGCGCCCCCGGCAGTGATGCACGGTGGAGGAACGAGTTGCATTGAATGCTTTCATCTTAAGTCAACTGCCTCGAGAAGGGATTCATCTTTCTCTTTAGACCTTTTGCTGCTTTGTAGCTGAAGTTTCTAATGGGAAAGCGGACAGCTAAAAGGAATTCTCGTACTGTTTTGATCATGAATTTAAGCCAAAAGGCAAAACAAGAATCCTAATTCAAATTTCTATATACCATGATGTCAGAAATTAGAATTAATTATTAAAGAATCGGTACCTTTGCCCATACAAAGAACTTCATTTACAAAAATATCAAATGCTTCACATTCTGGTTGATCAAATGGATCCAGACATTCCCTACACACCAAACACTAGTTACATAAAAATCATTTCTCGAAGGAATTGCCGAAAAATGAATTGGCACAAACAGCCTTAAAGGTGGAAATCTGTATGTTACGAGCTGTGGAGGCTTTTATGTCATTTAGAAGAATTCATAAACCGGCTTGACATTGAATAGGGAGATAAACATCACAGATTATAGGTAACTAAAAGCATAAATATTTGTTCATGGAACATGCAGGTTTTAAATAGCAATTGAGGCTTTAAACTCACACTGGTTATTGTGAAATTGCCAACATAAAATAGTTATAGAGAAGAAGAAATGTTCAACAAGAACGAACACTTCAACCCAAAAAGGGGAGCATCTTTACATGAATTACCTATAATAGTTTGTTTTGTTTACCTTTCAATAATTTCTGATTTGCTGTAGTTGGATAGAATCTGCTCATGTTCCACAAATCTTTATATTAGTCAGTGTCCTCGTGTCAAAGGATATATGTTTAGAATTCGATAACAAATTTTTAGCCAACACGGAGAAACATGAAAAAGAAATAGAAGTATCAACAACATAAGTTGGGAAATTTCCTTGAAGATTTGATACGAGTACAGAGAAGGGTGATAGAATAAAGAGCCTTTGAGAGTTCAGACCATACAAACTTGAAAAAAAAAAAATATATATATATATATTTATAAACAATTTGGTACATAGAACGCTACGACTTTAAGTCGACACAAAAAAAATCATGAAGTTCCAATTGTAATACTGTCTTGTGAACAGATTGTATCCTGATATCCACTACACTTGTACACAAGCGTCCTTTATGCCAACACGAGTTCCAAAGAAGTTATGCAACTGTGGATGGTAATTATACATAAAACTTTTCTTGTATAAGCAGTCCATTTTTTTTATTACATTCTGGATAAATATCAAACCAGGATTTCCCGTCTCTTCTCAGCATTCTACAGAATTGGTCTTACAGTACAGAGTATTAAACTTGGATAAGTTCATCTCAATATAATTGTACAAGTCATAAATATAAACAAAATATATTCCTTCCCTTTAAGCATTCAAGTCTTTCTAGACAAAGTGATTCGACATAATATCATCATTAAGCCATTTAAAGTCCAGAGCAGCCCTATTGTCGAAAAGAATGAATCTGGGTATCGAGGAGAGTGAAATACAAATAGATAAATTCCTGGTTTAACAATAATAATCAATTTCTACCCGCGATAAATTAATAGTTTATTGAGAAAGGATTTGTAAAAAATAGTACCTCATAGGCTTGAATTACACGCCGAATCATTATATCTGAATTTTCCCCACCTTTCATCACATCTGGATGAAACCGTTTAACCTGTAACCACCAATAATAATTGAAAACAACAATGAGTTTACATAAAAAGTGAAGTAAAATTGTTAAAAGGATAAAATCCCACATCAGAAAAAAATTATGAATCGACTTTGGCTAGACATTTTAAGATGGAACCAAGACTCAATATCGCCCAAAAAGCTCAAAAAGGTAAATTATCTTGGAATCCTAGAATCAATGGTAAATTCTGCTTAAACACGCACATCGAGAAGAATTCATACGAACCCAAATTGAAAAACACTACAAATAACATATTTATGAGAACGTATTCAAGAAGGTCAAATTAGTGAATCAAAACAGAAGGGAAGAATTACTAACTTTGGCTCGAAATGCAACCTTGAGTTGTGCAGATGAGCAATCCGGGGCAACACCGAGCAATTCATAGGCCAAAGAAGTGGTGAGAGGTTCATCATTTCCATAATTCCTCCCATTATAATAGCAATTCACTCTTGACGAATTAGACGAAGAAAGTGCGAGATTCAAAGTTGGTTTAGAAGCAGAAATAAATGGGAAGTAGTGAAAACTGTGACAATTTACATTCTCAACTGTATTTAGAAAAAAGGGTGAGATTGCAATGCTGCAGGGAACAGAGCGCACTTCCATTTCATCAGTTTTTTGATATTTTCTTCATATTTTGACGCTGCTAAAAACCTACGAATCATGTCTCTTAGAGTCGGTCGGTCGGTCGATCCGTCCGTCGGTTATTTATAGCCACGAAAATACAATTGTATTTTATTTTTAGCCACCCATGTGGACCATTCTCAACGTTGATGGAGGTTTTACAAGTTTCATTTTCCTATGTATTTACATGTTACATTAATTTGTTGGAAAAAAAAAAAAAAAAATAGTCTCGTTTTTTAGTAATTTTTTTGTGTTTACGAGTTAGTTAAATATTGAGTTCAAAGAGTACTCTTTCTTTATTTAAATAAGGACATGAGGAATTCGGTATATTGGTTTTGAATGAATACTTTTCCTGTGGCTAAAATTTAATGATATTTTAACTCTAATTGTGTTTATCTTCTTAGTGGTATGGCCAATCTAATTCATATCACTTTCAAATATTGACTAAACACTTGAAAATGATACAAATACTTCTACATCGTCCAAATATTGACAAAATATTGTAGGTGATAGTTCAAGAAGAACTAACCAATAGGAGGTGAATTGATTTTTTAAATTCTTTAGAATAATTAATCTAAATTCTTGAAAGTAAAAATTAAATTAATTAATTCAAATAATAAATGCAAATACAAAAACGTTAAGTAAAAGGGAAAAAAGGATGCAAACGATATAATTGCAAAGTTTCCATTCAAAGCAACGATTTATGACTTCCGTTATCAAACTCTCCGAATGAATAAGGTATTTTCACTATATTGATTGACTTATGGGGCAATCCAACCGTTTACAAGACTTTCTCATCACTTACAAACAAAGAGTATCGACCCTTACACAATATTGAACTTTACAGAACATCAATATAACTCACACTATTGAACTTTACGAGACCTCAATATGATCCACAAGTATAACAAAATAATTTTACAATGAACTCATCTTTTGATAAATGATACAAATGAATATTATATCAAGAGAGACTAACATTTTAATGAATAGTAACAAATGATAGTTCATGTGTGATGAAAATTTTGATGAATATGATAATTAAAAATTTAATGAAATGAACCAAAGTTTTTTCAATGAGAAAATGAAGAAGAAATAAGTGCAGTGTAAGTTCAAAAATCTTCACAAAATATACATATCTTTTAATAAATAATGGTAATAAATTAAGTACCGAATGAGATATGAGAAACTTTGATGAATATTTTGATTTTACAAATTTGATTCAATTAATCAAAGTTTTGATATAGAAAAGTAAAAGAGATAGATGCAACATAAGTTAAAAATCTTTCTTCAAAATATATCTTCATTTTATGAATGATAGAGATGAGTTAAGTACAAAAAGAAAGATAAAAAAAACTTGGATAAAATTTATTAAAAGAGTTTGAATCAATCAATATTTTTTATATGAAAAGTAAATGAAATTAGTGCAATATAGCTTCAAAGAATTCTCTCAAAATATATCACATAATGCTCTTGAAACTCTTATTAAAGAATGGAAAGAATGAGGGTAATTATAAAGCTCTAAAAGCAAAATACTCTGTTGAACCGGACAACCAACCAGACGTCCGTATTTGGATCTGAACGACCAAAATAGCCTTTATGCATATGAAATCTAACAATAAAAAAATTGACCGTTGCATCAACCGGACGTCCGCATAGACGAACCGGACGTGCGTATGCTCAGACTGGATTCCCGATCATTTTGGTTGATTTTCCCCTTTTTGACCCCATTTGATCCGAATTGAATATTTTGACAAATGTAAACTTTTTGAAGGGATTTTTAACTAATTTTCAAGGCGAATGATGTTTTAAAAATACAATATAAGTTCAAACATAATTTTGAAAATCAATTTTACTTTTAATTAAAATTCTTTATGCAAGTGATAATAAAAATAGCTTTTAGTGCACATTTTTTTTTTTTTCTAAGTACATTTACATTTGATATAAGAAAATCCTAGTTTTTGACGTTTCTTTGACACTTGGCTCTCGGCTCTCATATTGATATTTATTTGACATTTGGCTCTTAAACTCTTGATCATAATCTTTCTTTGACATTTGTAGCTTAAGCTCTTGTCTTGTATGTTTGGATAACTTGATGAGTTCGATCTTGATTTTTATTGTGAGTCCGATTTGATCGTCGTGATATTGATCTTTTGACAATGATCGATCGATTTTATTATTGAATTCTTTGAAGAGTATCATTCAAATTCAATTGTTAGAAAACAAGATTAATTTGTTTGTTATAATAAAAAAAAATTAAGGTTAATCAACCATAGGTCAACGATTCCCCCAATTTGATTATGACAAAAAAAAAGATGATTTGCAAAGTAATATCAACAATTGATAAGGAACAAAAGTCTCAAATTTAACGCCTAGTCCATATTTATTCCCCCATCTTTTACAAACTAATTTTCATCCATTTAAACCATATCAAGTAGTAGATGATTCAAAGCATATCATTTCATCATTCAAATCATATAATCTTACTCACCTTCCCACTTTTAAATACTTTTTAAAATCTAGCTTACTCAATTTTCGCCTTTTGGTATGAGCAAGATGGTGTACGTATGAGGGCAAGAGTATGGCATATAAGGTCAAAATTTTAAATCAACCATAGGAAATAATAATATTCTCCCTCAATTAAGCACAAGATGCCAAATATGCAACTTTAAGCAAAAGGATAATTATCACATGTATAGTAAAATACTAATCAAAGCATGAGTGATGATAAGCTTAATTATTTGGGTAAAATCTGTATAAATTTCAACAAATGGTGGACATAGAATCAATCATACAAGTTAGTATAAATTCAATTTAGCCATATCTTCAAATTCATCCATAATTATCAAGCCTCTTTGAATATATGAAACTTGATAAAGTATTAGAGGTTTAGTGAGAATGTCGACCAATTGATTTTATGTATTCACAAATTCTAATACAATATCCCCTTTTTGGATGCCATTAGGATACCATAGATGTGGTGTTTTAGTGCCACTAAGTTCTTGAGACACAATAAAAATAATATGGGGGTCTACTTGTGGTTAAATAAAGAAGTGATCCTATTATACCTCGATATTTTGTTATGCCAACGTAAGTACCTTAATCTTCTTTGTCTAATTTTATGGATGAGCTCATCGAAGTGTCCATCTTAGCTAATTCCTCTATTTTGAACCTTTTGAGCATGTCTAATTTATATTTGTTTTGCCTAATGAATATTCCATCATTAGTTAGCTTAATTTGAAGTCCAGGGAAGAATTTAAGTTCTCTTAGCATACTCATTTCAAATTTATTATTCATGCATTTTGAAGATTCTTCACAAAGACAAATATTAGTTGCACTAAATATAATATCGTCAATATAAATTTGAACAAAAATCATATAATTATTTTTGAGTTTTCACCAAAAAGAGTAGTATCTGTTTTATCCATTGAAAAGCCATTTGAAAGTATAAATTTGTTGAACATTTCATACCAAGCTTTAGGAGCTTGTTTTAAACTATAAAGAGTTTTTCTAAATTTAAAAACGTGATCCGAATACTTGTGATCTTTAAAATTGAGGGTTGCTCTACAAAGATTCTTGTTGTATAAAGCAATTTAGAAATACACTCTTCACATTCATTTGATAGAGAGTGAATTCTTTATGGCAAGTAAATGAATGTAAGAAGCATGTGAATGGATTCTAACATGGCAACCGGGACAAAAGTTTCCTCAAAATCAATATATTTTTTTTCTTGATAGTAACATTGAGCCACTAATCTAATTTTGTTATGCACAATCATCTCATTCTCATCACGTTTATTTTTCAAAATCCATTTTTTTGCCAATGACGGTTTGATCATTTGGTCTACCGACTAAATCCCAAACATGATTTTTTTTCAAATTGATTTAGTTCTTCTTGCATAATTAGAATCCAAAATTCATCAAACTCAACTTCTTTAAAATTTCTTTGTTCAATTTGTGAAATAAATGCATAACTATTGAATTGATTTCTAGCAAAAGCTTGTCATGGTTCCCATGGGGCTTATGGGGGCCTAATCCCACATCGGAAGTTTAGGCTGAAGATGTGGGCTTTATAACTCTTTGGGCACTCTCCCCTTAATAGCTAGTTTTTGAGGGTGAGTTCTACCCAAGGGGTTGTGACATTGGTATCAGATGCACCACGAATGGTGACGCCGGCATTGCAGTGTTTGTCCGGGACTAGTCAACGGCTAGTGCACAGCCATGTCTTCCTCGTCGAGTCGGAAGCGCGGTGGTTTGTTATGGTTCCCATGGGGCTTATGGGTGCCTAATCCTACATCGGAAGTTTAGGCTGAAGATGTGGGCTTTATAACTCTTTGGGCACCCTCCCCTTAATAGCTAGATTTTGAGGGTGAGTTCTACCCAAGGGGTTGTGACAAAGCTATAGTAGAAATACTTTTAGATAGATCACCTATAAGTTCCTTTGGGTGAGAATAAACAAATCTCAATTCCGTAGGTAGAGATGGATCACTTTCGGTAGGTTTCACCCCATCTTGTTGATTCTTTGCTTCTTCCTCGTGATTGTCTCCAAAATTTTTAGGATCATCCTTGTCTTGATCTTGGATATTCATTTGCTCGTATTGAATTTCCAATCCTACATCGTGAGCAATACTTTTCTCTTGATCAAGAATTAGATTCATCAAAGGTAATGTATAGATTCAATTGAATATGTATAGATTCTTCAATGACTAGAGTTCTTTTGTTAAAAACTCTTAAACTTTGCTTGTCGATGAATATCCTAGAAAGATTCCAATATCGGATTTGAATCAATTTTTCCAAAATTTTCTTTTATGTTCAAAACGAAACATTTGCAACAAAAAATAAATAAATAAATAAATAAATTTGAAATAACCTATGTTTGGAACTCTATTTCTCCAAAGCTTATAGGGAGTTTTTGTTTTCTTTTGACTAACAAGAACTCCATTAATAGCAAGAGGTGTTAACGGCTTCGACACAAAAATATTTTGGTAGGCTATTTTCATTAAGCATAGTTCAAGCCACAAGCAATGTACAATTCTTCATTTCTACTACAATATTTTGTTGAGGAGTTCTAGAAGCCGAAAAATTATGTTCATATCAATTTTCATTACAAAAATTATCAAATGCGATATTATTAAATTCTCCACCATGATCACTTCTAATAATTGTAATTGTATCTTTTCGTTTTGAACCTTTTTTAAAAAAATGTTTAAAAGCATTCAAGGCACTTCACATTCAAAAACCTAACCCAAGTATATCTAGAAAAGTTGTCAACATTGACAAAAGGGATTGTTTTTCCCAAATTCTTGTAAGGAAGAAATCTGTGTCGGTACAAGTTTTCTCCAACTTATGTGCTTTAAGTTAGTAGTGTAATTAGTATCCTCACTTAGTCTAGCCTACGTTAATTATGTTTTACTTATGAAATTTTTTTTACAACAAATTATACTTAAGGTTTAAGTTGTATTTAATCATTAAATTGTGTTAGACATAAGTCGTTATTCAGTTAAAACTTCTAGCTTGTATCAAAGATTCGATATCAAGAGATTAAATATGCAATTGTTGTAGTTTTGAGCATTAGTATTCCAACACTGGGCTCTAATTGAAGTTCAAATCCCTTCGTGGATAAAGGCATCAAGAAAAAAATAAAATCCATTTAGATATATAAGGATCAAGACGAAGTAGTTAGAGATTTTAGCTTATCTTATTTTTGATAAGCCTTAATCACATTTTCAAGAGACCTCAAACATGATAGAGTCCTAATTACCAGAAATTTTGGGAGGTTAGTGATTGATTTAATTCCAAATTCTAGGACTCCTAGTTGAATTGAAATTCATTTAAATCAAGAAAGAATTTCAGCCATTTAGGACTCTATCGTAACCAAACACAAGCATGTGCTACGACTATAAGTGAAAGAAAAGGGGCAAGAAATATATTTGAGAAGAAGAGATGAAAGGAAAATAAAGAGGCGTTGGAGAAAATTTCTAGAATTGTTGCTTTTGAAGTCCACACACACGATGCTCAAACCGTAAGACATATTTGAAATGAGGTAGACTCAAACCCTTTTTTTTTTTTTTCAATTCTTTTTATATTTTTGCACGTATAGATGTGATTATAAGTGGCTCCTCATGGGGTTTAAATATGAGTTGGTGGCATAATAGTGTACCACAAATGTGAAGTTGGTGGTGTAGTAGTGTACCAAATTAGTATGTCGCCTCATCATCGATATGCTTATTAAAAGTCTGAATGACATGAATATAGGCTTAAAGTATGATGTGTTCGGGTTTAACGTGTGCATGAGTCTATTGAGTATTTCTATGAAATACTCAATAATTTCAGGTTAAAGAGATCAATGGCAACGTCGATGAGAGCGATGGTGCTTTGATGTGAACTCCAAAAACCATCTTTTAAGTCATGTTTTGTTCAATTAATTGTTTAAATTTTGAAGTATTTTAAGTTATTATTTCTTGAAAGTTTGAAGACTGAATTGTTTGATGAAAATTGTTTCATGGTGGATAGGATATTTTTATTATAGTTATTTAGTTCATTGAGTTCCAAAACCAGTTGGAGAAGGTAGCCATACGAGTTATCTACCTCTCAGATTTGGAATCATGAATTTTGATTGTGTAAAAATCAAGTTATGGACGTTTTTCTGAGGGCTATCAGAATGTACCCTAGAACAAATAGATCCAGTTTTGAAAATAATTTTGACCCATCTGTCGATTGAATTTGCATGCGAAATCTTAAGATGTAATTCTCCTATCCTATAGTTAAATTTTGTAAATTTAGGATTTCAATTAGTTGCTGAACGGATTTTTTTTCAGAAGACTATACTGGCTGAAAATCCAAATTTTATGAAAGAAATTTTTTAGTTTTGTAACGGATTCTCTATAGCCCTAATGCTTCTAGTCCAAGTTAATTTTCACATTTTTATAAACAGTCTAGGTAGAATTTAGCAAATTTAAAATCTTAGTAATGTCGCGAGTCCCTAGATCTCAATAGTGATGGCAAAAAAATCTCTCCCGTCCAGCCTCGACGGGTTGGCAGGGCGGGATGGGATGGGGCGAGGATTACCGTCCTGCCGTAGGTCATGGGGCAAGACGGGGAAGGGGTGCCCCACCCTGTGAAGAATAAAAAAAAAATTAACGACAAATTTAAAAAAAATATTAGTTAACTGGAACTTTTTGAAAGAAAAAAATAAACAAAGCAGGAAATGGGGCAAGCTCGTGCCCTGCACCCGTCTAAAGCTGGTGAAGCCCGTGCTCTGCCCCGTTGCCATCTCTATAGCTTAGGGTGTTACAGTTTGGTATCAGAG
>CAIGRS010058462.1:0-12988 GCA_903798395.1 Fraxinus floribunda | reverse complement strand
CAATGGTTTTTCTAGATTACTATACCTTGAAGATATTGTTAAGGGATAGAATTCCACGTCGAATAAAAATGAAAATATAGATCAATTTATAAGAGTTTTGGCTACTCCACTTAATAAGGTTGAACTTTTAAGATGGAACCCCAAATCTTAACATGATGTCAGAGGCCGTTAAACTCCAACGAGTGATTCGATCCGACTAAGACTCAAAAAATTGAGCACACGAGTTTCAAGATTGGTCTGCTCAAACGAGCCACCATCTTGCGTGGGCATGTTAAGGGATAAAATCCCACATCGAATAAAAATGAAAATTTAGACCAATTTATAAGAGTTTGGGCTACTCCACTTAATAAGGTTGACATTTTAAGATGGAACCCCAAAATGTTAACAGATATAAATAATAAATCATGCCGACGTTTAAAGCAGAATACTTGCTACGTGATAAATTCTTTAAATCTCCAATTTGATGATTTCTTGAATTTGCCTTAAAACCTTGAGTTTCCTTTATATCCTCCAAGTTCAGACTGGACCTGATGAGTGGGCACCAAGATATGACCAAGAATCCTAAAATAAGAACCTACTTCAAGAACACAAGATTAATTAGTTCTTGAAGATCAAGAAAACTTGTTTTCAAAAATTTCTAAAACTTCAAGTCTTTAATAGATTTTAGCAAGTCTTGTTTCCTTATTCAAAAAAGCATAGGATTTGAACTACTCTTCCTAAAAAAGTTGACTTTTTAAAATGGAACCCGAAATCTTTATACCATGAACATGTACATCTTAACCTAGTGTCGCGATATCCAAATTCCTTGGACTTTTTATCAAGACACATTCCGAGTGCAGAATGAAATAAAAATAGGGTGTATCAGTATTCATCCAATTATAACAAGCTGACAATTCATAGCATGCTCCTCATAGAACGAAATAGCAAAATGAAATTAAAATATTGTGCATTGTACTATTCAATACTACGTGCAAAATGAAACGTAGCATTAGGCTTGGTAGTTGGTAAGCCAAACAAATACTACTTGGAAGACATTTTCTTTTTATCCTTCTTCAAAAACTGAAAGACAAAATGCACAGCAGCAGTACACAAAATATATCGAAATCTGACGGATTCATCAGGCGCAATGGCAAAAAATAGCCGATGCTGCGATGCATAAGTTGCAAACATAAACAAAGTAGAAACTACTGACATCAGTTGGAGACTCTGTCTTCTTCGTATCGAAACATAAACCAACCTCCCGGCTGGGGACTTCCACTCGGGCTAGCCATTTTTCTGATGCAATGGTACTCAACAAACTTAAAATAATCTTGATAAGAGGCTAGGCTCTTGTTAGTGATCTGTCAAACTTAAGCTTAATCTTGCAGTGTTCATGACATTAGATTTTAATTTGTACTGACTAAATCATTAAATTACTTGTTATGCATCTTCCAACGAAGCTCTAAGCATGGCCAAGTGCTAGCTACACTGTAAGTGAACCTAGGCCCACACTCCACGTCATTTTCCCCATGTGGTAATTTGGGTGAACCCCTATGGGGAGCTGAGCCCTTATGGGTGAGGTGAGATAGGTGTAAATGTTATGCCTTAGGTTCAATCAACTTTGGATAGAAACACTTTTAATATATAATTGAAGCATTTTTATTGCAGATTTATTATTTAATTAATTTTCAATTATATAAAATAATAGAGTCCGTAAATTCAAATCTTAGTAATTTGTTAATCACAAGGAGTTGTGATTGTAAGATACAAATTACATATGACTGAATCTTAAATCGTCCGTGGTCGTATGTAATAATGAGATACGGATATCATTATTACGGTTAGACCATCACGTGTGACATATCTTACTTGTGAAGTAAGTACAAGGAGTTGTGATTGTAAGATACAAATTACATATGACTGAATCTTAAATCATCCATGATCGTAAGTAATAACTAGATATGATATTGTTATTACGGATAAACCATCACATGTGTCATTTTTTATTTGTGATGTAAATAGCTGATTTCGTAAGTTAAAATGTGGTGATACTTAAATGAACACGTGGATGTTTTGTTATAGAATAAAACATTGGAGACCTCCTGAAAGATTCCACATGGATAACTATTTGAGTGTCAGTGGTTAATATCTAACATTCAGTAGTGGAATTTGTCTTTCAACTTGAGGTCATCATAGTGCCTTATATGAGGATAATTGGACATCTGTGGATTGCAGATCATGATTGTTCGTGGTCAAGATACCCAAAGAAGTTTACAGAATTTAACAAAGATATAATTCCTATTACAATTTTTATCTACACACAAAGCACATCATTGGTGAGAATTGAAAGCCGTTTTATTTTCGTTGTCTATTATTAAGTAAATTCCCAACAATAGGAAGAGGCGTTTTAGAAAACATCTGCATACAAGATCTTGTATCAACTGTGTTAGGTATTTAATGTAATTGACAAATATGTGAACAAAAAGGACTAAAATTAATATGTCGTAAAATTTAAGGAGTAATGTGCAATTAGTGAAAGTTGTGTATTTTAGGTATAGGGTTCGAGAATGGGAAAGAAGAAAAAATGATGCGAGATTTCGCTAGACTGTCACCAAGGTTTGGCTCGAGCATCAGGAATAGAAACTGCGTCGCTCGCTTGTCGCCTCGCCTTAGCTCGAGTGACAACCTGTCGCTCAATTGTCACTCATCCCTCGCTCGAGCGACAGTGTCATCTGAGAATTTTTTAATTTATTTTTAAAGGTTTTTTATCCGGCCCATACATTCCTTAACCTATATACAAATACTTGAACGCCTCTGAACAATTTTTCCAAGGTTGATCATTGAACAAACACTTGGTTTTCATATTCTCTTCATCCTCTTAAGCTTTCAACCTTCGTTATTCATATTGTGATTTGTTCTTGGTGGTGAAAAACATCAGTCTCACAATCCAAAAATCAAACTGCTACTTCATTCATATCTGTCAGAGTTTCTGAAAATCAAGGGAATGTAAATGGAGTTCCAGTCATTGAAGAACACGATGTTCTTCGTGAATCACAGGAGATAGACGATTTCACAAAACTGGAAGTTGCCGCAGGAGAGCACAATCCAGGAGAGTTTTGAAAACTGCAGCTAGGAGTTGGTGTAGGAGCATAAAATCCAGGAGAGCTGTTGAAATTGCAATCAGGAGGTCAGATAGTACGTGTCGTCATCTAGTCTAGTAGACTGTAAGTTATAGATTGTTTATACTGGATTGTTGACTAGCAAAGTGCCCGGAGTTTTTACCCAATTGGGGTTTCTCCGCAATCAATTCTGTGTTCATTTATTGCTTTCATAATTGCGGTAATTCAACATAAGAAAATCTTAATTAGAAGATTAACCATCTAAAAAATGATTAATAGTGACTTGTTGCTATTTAATTATTAAGTAATTTTAATTCCGCGTAATCACCTATTACCCCCCTCTAGGTGTATTTTGGGTCGAACTTCGTATTTTCAAAGTGGATGATGTGACAACTCATTGAATCGACAGCTCTACTCAATCAAACAAGTAAAGTCTAATTTTACATGTCGGACTAGGGCTGCCAAGCCGTCACAACATTAAATGTAGCATGACTTAAGAATGATTTATTGACGTAAATGACAAGAGGCCCCAACCACTATGATGAGACTACATGTCTCTTCATTCAACGACTTTTACTCACCCTTTTTTACCATTAAAAAAGCTCACACTTAATGTTATTTCAAGATAACGCACGTTTATGCTTTCAACATTTAACTTTGCACTCTCTTTACTCTCACTATCACTCCCGGGTCTGATCCTCTTTTCACTTAAAGTAGTTCACATCTTAACCACGTCCCATGCCCAAATATACTCTTACATAGGCTAACTTGATCATCAGAGTGTCTGCGGCCACCTTCCCCATCACCGGAGATCAAAAGTACGTTCTAACGGTTTGTCCAAGTATGCAAGAAGGAGCTATGTGGACGTGAGAGGAGCTCAGATCTGTTGGCAACGCCACTTCTACAAAAAGTGAGGTCAATATTACTAATTATTAAGTAGACGATCAATGAAGGACTAAGTCTATGAGAAAGAAATATTTGGCCTAAATTTTATGTTTGTGGAGCTTATCTAAATCATGAAGAGGTCTACAAATAAATTTGTGAGCTTTTCTCTTTTAAGTTAAGCTTTTAGATAAGATAGTTCATCAAAAATGACGTAAAACAGATTTTGAATTATATGTTACTCTGGGAGGAAGCTTCATGTAGAATTCTTTAGAATATCCACGTAAAAAATGAACTTTTAGTGGCCATTATGGAAAGGCACCGGACATGCTTGTGAACCCACAAAATTTCTAGTGGTCTTTTTGGCAAATGAAGTAAATTTCTTCTGATAATATTCCCGTCAATTTTCAAGTGCAATTAGGCAAACTTTGAGGTAATCTAAAGATCTCTGCTTAATAGAAAAAACCCATTTGCACTTGATTGGTTTACACCCAAATAGACAGGGGGCAGTCTTTCAAGTATGACTTCTGTCATGGTCTCCAATTCTTCATTTCCGGAGGTTTGCTATGCAAATGTTTCTGAGCTTGTGAATAGATTTGAAAGATTGATGGATGATCACGTAGTTATGTGAGACAAGCAGCCATGTGGTTTTATTTGCCTAGTTGGACATCAAAGAGGAGATGCAATTCTTGTACTGTTCGGTTCATACAGAAGTTTTTTTTAGAAGCCTTCATTTTGTTAAAAATATGCAACCCATCACTTTGTCATGAAGTGTTCTCAACACATTTTTGTAAAATCGTCCATAAAATAGGTAATTTCACCAGTAAGAGGACGAAAAGTATACAGAAATGATGCTTATATAGCATTTTTGAACATTTGTCCTACATTTCATAAATTTGAACTCAAACCAGAAAGCTAACAAAACATTACATGAACCATCAAGAACGCCGTCATTCAGATTATGTGGCATCAAGAATGCCTTTGTTCAAAATTTTCATAAATTATGCGCCATCAAGAAAGTTTTACTTCTCGAAGGTTATGTGCCTTCAATAATGTAATTCCTGCATAAGAAAAACTGTATACTTTCTGCAGTAAAAACTGTTGGTGCTTCATTATAGAGGTGAAGAAATGTTTGTCCCTCCATTTTTATTTGTTGTATTGCTTCATTGTAAACTCAGGATTTTAAGATCACTTCACGGTAAACTCAGTCAGAGGATTTTAAGATCAATGAGAGTTTTGATACGAACTGTTTTATTTGCTAACTGGGGTGGAGCCAGAAAATGGTGTTAGGATGGGCTGAAATTTAAAATTTCTAGTGAACTCGAGTGATAAGAGGCTAAACTCATGACATTCAAGACAAATAGTGTATGACACTCAATGAAATAAAAGAAGTCTAGATGTCTAATGCTAAGATGTCCCACTCGATCTTTTTATATTTTCTTACCAAATAGAAGATCAACACACGCGTTAAAAAATATAAACTGACCAAATCATGATTGGAATAAGCAAATGATACATATTCACCAATATAAAACTAAGAAATTATTTAATATGAATGCTATTCTAAACAACTTTGATGACTGAAAGCTTTGGTCGAAACAAATAATCAATATTACATCACTTTATGTTATTGTCTCGAACTATTTGGTGTGGACGTCAATCTTCTGTATCACTTTATTTCATAGTGAGTGAGGAATCCCATCCAAAGTAAGACAAATCGACTATGAATTATGAAGGTCAAAGAAAATTAGATTTAATTCATAACCATGTTTGGCTCGGTTTCAAGAATATACTTTTATATAGATTAATTTATAAAAACATAAATTTTAACATATATCATTTTTATTGACAAGATCAAATTTAGCGTTAGTTATTTATTTTGATCATAACATCTATTTCATCAAATAAATTTTTTTTATATATAAATATGAATGAGTAATATATGAAAACATATGTAGAAATAAAAATTTAATTACTTTTAAGCTTAGCAAAACATATAGAGCCTGTTTGGCTAGGCTTAAAATTCAATTAAAATTGAAAATATGGCCGTTATTGGACCCCACCCGTCTAATAAAAGTCAACAATAACGGCTATATTTTCAATTTTAATCTGATTTTAATCTCTACCACACACCCTCTAAATATTTCATGATTAGATATATATAAATACCAAAATTGAATATGTTTGGTTAGGCTTAAAATCCAATTAAAGTTGAAAATATGGCCGTTATTGGGCCCCACCCGTCTAATAAAAGTCAACAATAATGGCTATATTTTCAATTTTAATCTGATTTTAATCTCTACCACACACCCTCATAGTGTCTCTAACTATTAAAATATTATAAAATTTACTTAATTATCATAAGTAAATTTAGTCAAACTTTAAATAAAATGCTTAAATTGACAATAAGACACGTTTCTTGAATATCATAAAGAGAGTATTGTAGTCTCTTTAACAAAACTTGGATAATTGAGCATTGAATTTGGATTGGGATTCAAACTAGAAACTGGACTAGCACAAATATTTGGATCAAAATCGAACACTTGCTAAGTAAGTGCCAAGTAGACAAGAAATTTACGAGAGAGAAATAAAGAATCTTTTGCAATCTTGCATTACATCAAGAATAACTATATATAAAAAATCAAGCTAGTAAACATGGCTAAACATTATCCATTGTTCGAGTTTTAGAAAAAAGCTTCAACTGTTGCAAGATAACAAGAACAGGAAGATCCTTTTTAAGCACCAGCCCTTGTGTTCGGGGACATACATCTTGGTCTCCTATGGTAATCTCTCGCAACCTTGGTCAGAATTGCCATAAAAAATGGCGTAACTATGGATAGGATAAACAAAAATAGAGAGAGTTTACCATTAGGTGCGGTAGCACCCTTACAAGTGTCATATCTTGCAGCAAAAAGTGTCACTCGCAATTCCAAGAGAAAATATAGCAATTAGCATGTGAAACAGACATAAAAACGGATTTGAGTTAAAAAAAAAAACAGGATTAGACCGAACGACAATGTATTCCATGTTCCCATCACCATCTTTCTAGCAGTGTGTGCGGGCAACTACGTGGCATCATTGATTGTGGTTGCATTACTAGTAGGCCTAGTCGTCCTGTCAAGCATCGCCTGGCGGACTTAGTGATGCAGCATAAATGTGAATGAAGAACAAGCCTAAAATAATTATGAATTATATATTTTTTAAATCTCCGCAATAATATCGAACATTTAATCTTGATCAACAATTGTTGATTCACACAAGGATCCCAAATTAGCTTGAAAATTGGAGAAACAATCTGACTACTTCATTTATTAAAATTTACACCATTGTCCACTAACATAATAATGAAGTAAATTGACTAACAATGGTTTACATGACTACTTTAACATAAACAATGAACATGTCTAAAGATATAAATTTTTCAATTGTCTTCCCTTCAACTAGATAACATATGGCTGTTGATTTACCTTCTCCTCTTCCTTCTTCCTTAGGGTGGCACATATTGTGGCTTAACTTGAGTTTTAGACAAAAGTTTGAACTCTGGCAAGATGAAATAGGAAAAAAATTGATCCTTTTCTCAAGCACTGGCCCTTGTATTCGGCGATACACATCTTGGTCTCTTAAAGTAATCTCTTGTCACCCTGGTCATAATCGGGATCAGAGCCGGGAGAACTCCAGAAAGGATACTAAAGAACGTAGACCACTTATTAGGAGCAATAGTCCCCATACAAGTATCATAAGTTGCTATGAGTGCAAAAAGCGAGATTAGCAATTCCAATTGTAAAGGAAATTTAGAAGTGAGAAAAGTTATCATGTGAATGGACATAAAGAAGCCAAGTGAGTTAAAAAACAGGAATAGACCATACGAAACTGGCTTGTGTGTGCCCATGACTGCCTGACCAGCAGTGTGAGCTGGTGGTGATGACTGAGTGTCACTAGTGTTGGTTGTGTTACTAGTAGGGCTAACATCATCCTGCCAAACACCACCTGGTGGACTAAGAACAGCTTGATAGGTTGCAGTTGCGATTAATACAGCTATGACTAGCAATGTATGTCGAACTTTGCTGGGGGATTCTTTAGTTTTGTCATACTTGAAGTAGTCCTGCAATTTTTTAGAGGGCTTTCGAGGCCTCTGTCTCCCTATTTCACTTTCTGATGGCTCATGAGTGGCAAAATTCCTGTTATCCGATTGCATTGCCTGTTGACCTGAGTTCATGTTTTCAACTTCTGAAGCCCCAGCCAGCCTAAGCATTTCCTCAATTTCACAATCACCCCCTTCTGATAGTAATACATCAAGCGGTGTAAGACCTCTTTTGTTCAAGGAATTCACCTCCAACAAGCCCTTCGTAACAAAATTCTCATCCAGCATCAACTCAATAACCTGATAATGAACTTTTATTCAGATTATATGGAGTAAATAATACATAGACTCAATAACATCATAGCTAGAGAAAAAACTCAAGAGGTTGGTACTTACCTCGTATTGCTTTCTGGAGACTGCAAGATGCAGGATGGTGTCCTCTTGAGCATCCTTCTGATTCAAATGATCCTCTTTATTGTGTGTTTTGTGGTAAACTACCAGGCTCTTGAAAGCTTCAAATTGGTTGTTTTTCACAGCCAGATGGAACGAGGTTTCACCACGAGCTGTCACTTCCCTTGTGCTGTCTTCACAGGCCAAAATCAGCTCTCCAATCACTTGTGTTCTGCCTTTGATCACTGCATAATGTAATGGGATTCTCCTCTCTTTTCCCATAACCATGCACAAATTACTATCTATTTTCAATAGCTCCTTTACAATCTGTACATCCCCATTAGCTGCTGCAATATGCAATGGACTGAAACCTTCGTGGTTCAATTCTTCTGTGAATTCTGGCCTCATATTTAAGACCTCCTTCACAAATTGAAGGTTGCCCGCCATGCAAGCAATATGTAATGGAGTGTCTACTCCAGATAAGGCAATAGCCCTCATCAGGAAAGGATCGTCTTCGATCAGACTAAGCAGTTGATGAACGTCTCCTTTTTGTGCAGCCTCAATTAGCCTTCTGTCCATGGTCTAATCATACATTCAATATTACAAATTCTTGGCATTAGGTGTATAAATAATTTGGTAATGCTTATGTTGAAAGGGCATATATTTAACTCCAATAAGAATACAAAAATATTGTCTGAGATCAGTTCTTAGATCACGTTGACAAAGTAATTTGTGAAGAAAGTCAAGGGAAAGATTATTAGTTATAAAAAATATGAGATTGTCACTGTGTAAACCAGAAGGCGTTTGCTATATACATATAACCTTCCCTAGGCTTATGGTTTAAGAATCTTTATTAGGCATTATCTATCACCTTGAAATCAAAGAAGTGATTAGACGAACGCACTTCATGAATGAAAAATGCCATCAGTGATGGTCATTCTTCTTCTGCAAAATGTATAAGCTTGATGGTCAACCTACAGGGCATTCTGTAAACTATTTAACTCCCTTCGTTGAGTTAAATATTATTAAATATATGTATACATCTAAAATTATCAAAATACTAGTGGGTCAAAATTATCAATTTTCTAATTTTCAAGGGCTACCGACGGCATAACTGACAGTTTTCATTAGATTGGATTCCATGTGCAAATTTTCAAAAGGTTTGGTACAGTGGCGATCAAGTCTAAGATAAAATAAAAGTTTTTGTTTCATCATCTTAGCATTTATTATTATTATTATTATTGGCACTAAGATTCCAAACTCTATAATCAGACTTTACAAACTTACAAGTCTTGCTTTCCACAAGCCTTTGAACTCGTGATGAAGCTGATGTCACTCTTCAAGAAAGCATATTCACTTAACTGCACATTGTTCGATATTTTGATCGTAACTTTCTCTAGAATACTCCTATTCATGCATGGTTCATGGCATTGGAAACTAGAGTTATAATTAATCATCTGATTCCAAGCACATTGAGAGTTATAGAGCTTCAAAATGACGCCTTGGGAATTACATGTTGGTGTGGTTTCTAGTTTTTATCTTTTTGCAGTTATTTACCTATTTAATTATCTTCATGAATTGTGATGTTATTAGCGTATCAGTGGCAAATCTAGCACCCGGTGAGGGGGCGCAGTCGCCCGTGCTGGTTTCATCAAAAGTTATGGGTGCGACAGCGCTTGCTCAGATCAGTGAAGTTACAGGGAAGATTGAAATAGGGAAGAAGATAGGTGAACTTGGGACATTTTTCTTTTTTAGTTGGGATTTTTATTTTTAAGAAAAAAACCAGCCAATTAAGAATTGCAAATGAAACAAAATTTAGTAGTCCATAGACCAGGATAATTGAGATGCAGTGAAAGAAGTCCACTGCTCCTCATGGGCGATGGAATGGGTGCTGGCGAGAGCCCTGTCCTCAATTCTCAAAAGCATTATGGAAGAGTAATTATTGACAATCCCTTTTAATTCTGTTAACTGTTAGAGAAGTGAGATTTTGGATATTGATTATTTTGTGGAATTGATTTGATTTGATTTGATTTTGGACAATTGATCTATACAAATTTTATATCAAAATGGAACATAAAATCCAAGGTCCCCTCTTTGTAACTGTTTTTGTTGTTTTGTTCCTTTTCACCTTGGGAAATTTTCTTGATTTGTTTTGTTTTGTTTTGTTTTGTGCGTATGATTATAGTAGATTGATGGATATTTTGAATAGAGAAAAGTAGAAATTGGACATGAATGCTTTGTGGGTGGGGAAGAAGATGAAGTGGGGGTGGGGGAAAGAAAATAAAGTTTTAAATGTGTGAAATTGTGGGTGATTGATATAAGAAAATTGGGTATAATTTGCAAACCAATAAAAAGTTTGGGAACACAATTTCAATTATTCCTTTTTAATATTGACAATTTTTACCCTTTTTAACGGTTAAACTTACAGAATTGAATGGTATGGGAGTTTTTTACACCTAGAAGGTTGTATTCCACTCTAAATATTTCAAACGACCTTTTATGCTATCTTCAATCGGTTGGGGGATTTTCGTACAATGTCTAACAGGTAGGGAGTTTTCTGCTATTAAGCATTTAATTTACATATATATTAAAGAATTTTTAATATTATTTAATTAAATATTAATAAACGACCTCGTTATTACAGTCGTTGATTGTCATCAACGGCTAACGACCGCCCTAATTGACTTTCAATCCTTAATTGACTTTCAATCCTGAATCCGCCACTGAAGCCTATAGTACCATTGCCTTTATTTTAATGCTCCATCTATCATAATTCCATTGTCAAGTGATGGAACTTGAAAAGGAACAATGTCATTAGCCATCTTTCTCAAAGAATCTTGTTAGGAGATAAAACTTCAAGAGAATTGTTGAGGAGTGGAAGAGGCTAGAACTTAACGCATCTCAAATAATTACTCAATTGACTTGTTGGCTTGCCACAAAACACAAGAGTGTCTATATAGTGTTCAATAGACTCTTCAAACACAAATTTCCCAACAACCTTAATAAATTATTGGCAAATAATGATATTACCGTCCAATAATTTGGGCAGAATAATGACTTGCAAAAATGAACGATATAAAATGATAATGGTCGAGGTAAGAGTTCGACTCTTTCTCTTTAAGACGATAATACTCCGCACAGGTGCTGATGGTATTCCGGTACTCGTCTCCCAAAATACAACGACCTCGATTTGTAATAGTAACACTCCAAGTTACAAGACCCGGCGAATCTACTAATGTTTTTTATCTCTCTAAAATTGGAGGACTAAAATGCACGAAAACAACTTTCGAGATCGAAATACAAAATATGGAATAATGCAGGGATGAATGAATAAATTTACAAGAGAGAAAAATCAGAATTTATTTTGGAATGAATAAAATAAGGGTATAGAGACATTTATATAGAAGTTGAAAAGTTGTGTCCCAAATATACAATCGTCTAAAAGTTGTGCCTTTAACAGGCACAACCCATTTGGACAGATAATTTAACTGTCAATCGCCAGATTCTAGAAGAAGCCATGTGTCGCATACAGAAAATTGGGAAAAATAAATAATATAAATAAATATATTATTATTTTAAATAATAATAAAATAATATTATTTAAATATTATTTTACCAAAAAATATATATCAACTTGGCCCAAGCCCAAGACCACGACTCACGACCCGTGCCCGTGTCGTACCGACCCGTCTTGACAGACGAACTACTGCGCCAGCACGCACGCGTGGACTTTGGCTCAACCTACTAGCACGTAGGTTCTCTCATCTTCGAAAACTATTGGTACCCCTTGTGGCCCAAACTCAAATTCCAAACTTGAGCAATATAAAATGGTTTCTATTCTTCTAATTTTCCTATGTAGGATTGTCAATTTTCCAATTTCTCACCAGTTTTTATTCCCAAATTTTTTCAACTTCAAGCAGTCATATTTTGGCATTAATTTCTCATTCACTCTAAATAATAAATACATTACATTAATATACTTATGGAGTAGAACACATTTGACCAAAGAAATCTTTTATCCAACTAATGGGACCCACTAAAATAATTGGTCAAAAGTTGGTCAAACTAACTAATTAAAACCAAAATTTTCAACAATCCTCCACATAAATGGAAATTAATGCAATAGACTATGCAGACCCTATAGAGAGATCAGATAGAATGTTATCGCATCCGGATAGGTACCTTATGGGTCGGATTTACTTGGCTAATTAGTGAACGCGGTGTTTTGAACTGTCGGTCATTGGTATAAACCAAGACAATAGAATCAACACGATAATCTCCCTAACATTTTTTGAGGTCTCACTGTTGTGTTCATTTCGGCCCTAAACAACTCTAGAATTTCATAAGTATGTAGAAAATCAAGCCTTTGAAACATTATCATAAAAACGGCCACACTTCACACTTGTATAGGCGATCTCCTATTAAGAGTATCTGCTATACCCCACTTAGATAGTCCAAGATATATGAATAATTAAAAGTATAACTAGTGTGCTGTCGTAGGCACCCCAAAAGAGTCCTTAAACCTCTAAAACTAATG